>JADRCD010195947.1:19996-32414 GCA_019843815.1 Montemys delectorum | reverse complement strand
ACACACACACACACACACACACACACACAGACACCAGATACTGAGGTGGTGTACACACACACACACACACACGCACACGCACACACACACACACAGGCAGCAGATACTGAGGTGGTGTACACACACACACACACACACACACACACACACACACGCACACACAGGCCAAATGTCCATACACATAAAAGCGCACACTGCTCTTTCAGAGGACCCCCAGTTCAGTTCCCAGCACCCCTACAGCAGATGATCACAACTACTCCAGCTCCAGAAGATCCAATACCTCTGACCTATGTGGATGCCTACACTCACCTACACAGACACACATAACTACACACAATCATAGATAAAATTAAAAAGATAAATGTTTGGACAGGCGGTGGGGCGCACGCCTTTGATCGCAGCACTCGGGAGGCAGAGGCAGGCGGATTTCTGAGTTCGAGGCCAACCTGGTCTACAGAGTGAGTTCCAGGACAGCCAGAGCTATGCAGAGAAACCCTGTCTCGAAGAACAAACAAACAAACAAAAAAACAAAACCAAAAAAAGGATAAATGTTTAAAAAAGAGAGAAAAGAACGGGGAATTGTGCTGCGTAGTTTTTTGCCAACTTGACACAAACTAGGGACATCTGAGAAGACAAAATCTCAGCTGAGAGTCCATTAGAATGGCGTGTATGCAAGTCTCTAGGCAATTTCCTTGATTAATAATTGACGTGGGAAGGCCCGCCCACCCCACTGTGGGTGTTGCCATCCCTGCTCAGGTGATCCTGGGGTATATAAGAAAGCAGGCTGAGCAAGCCACGCAGAACAAGCTGATTAAGTAGCCCTCTTTGTGACCTCTGCATAGGCTCCTGCATCTAAGCTCCTGCCCTGAGCTCCTGCCCTGACATCCTTCGTGGGGAACTAAAACCGCAAGCCGAAACGAAGCCTTTCTTCTCCAAGCTCCTTTGTTCGTGGTCTTTACCCCAGCAGTAGAAATGTAAGACAGGAATAATGGAGGTGTGTGGAAAATACAAACAGGAAACTGACATGAGAAGATAACCCACAGAGCAAAGGCTCTGGCAGGATGGAGAGTCCATAGGAACAGAAGCTAATGCAGAGCCATGGCTCAGTGGTAAAGCACCCAGTATGGGAGGCTGTGTGCCATCCCAGCGCTAAAACAAAACCAATAGCTAGTATGCTGAGACAGTGTAAATTTTGAATATCCGTTTGATCAAACCTAAGACCTTTCCACAATGACTGTGATCAAATAAATAAACGACAAAAGGTGATAGAGAAGAAAGTTGATTTCTTCAATCTGAGCAAGGACATCTTTTGAGAGCGTACACAAATTGGACACCTGCCAGGACAATGGAGACAATATCTTTTTTTTTTTTAGATTTATTTATTTATTTTATTTGTATGAGTACACTGTAGCTGTACAGATAGTTGTGAGCCATCATGTGGTTGCTGGGAATTGAACTCAGGACCTCTGGAAGAGCAGTCAGTGCTCTTAACCACTGAGCCATCTCTCCAGTCCCGACAATATTTTTTAAGTTATGGGTTAAGATCAAGGATGCTCGCTTGGAACACTTCAAACCCTCCCCAAAGCCGGGCAGTGGTGGGGCACTGGGGAGGCGGAGGCAGAAGCAGAGGTGGGTGGCTCTGTCCATTATGGACCAGTCTGATCTACACAATCAGACTGGTGTTCCAGGCCAGCTGACTCTACACAATGAGACCAAAAGATGTTTAATTTGGGGGGGGGGGGGCAGAAAACAATACGAGGGCTGGCGAGATGGCTCAGCGGGTAAGAGCACTGACTGCTCTTCTGAAGGTCCTGAGTTCGGATCCCAGCAACCACACGGTGGCTCACAGCCACCCGTAATGAGATCAGACACCTTCTTCTGGTGCATCTGAAGACAGCTACAGTGAATTACACCGGAGCGAGCGGGACCAGCAGAGGTCCTGAGTTCAATTCCCAGTAGCCATACACATGATACCTCACGGCCATCTGTACAGCTACAGTGTACTCATGTACTCATACATATAAAAAATAAATAAAATAAATCTTAAAAAAAAAAAAAAAGAAAGAAAGAAAATGCCAGGCGGTGGTGGCACACGCCTTTAATCCCAGCACTTGGGAGGCAGAGGCAGGCGGATTTCTGAGTTCAAGGCCAGCCTGGTCTACAGAGTGAGTTCCAGGACAGCCAGAGCTACACAGAGAAACCCTGTCTCAAAAAAACCAAAAAAAAAAAAAAAAAAAAAAAAGAAAGAAAGAAAGAAAACAATACAAATGCAGTGAGATTATGATTTAAAAAATTTCTACAAGGTGTTTCACAAACCGCTAACAAGCAGATTTGGCGTTAACACAGCGGAAATGCCTCTCCAGCTCTCTAGCATGGTGGTTGGCTCCCTCGTTCCTTCCCTCTGGCTTCCGGTTGAAAACCGGTACCTAGCTGTGAGAGAACCAGACACTACCAGTGATGGCTTCGCCCTACAGCCAACAATGACCTCCTGTCAATCACATCTTTGCTCTGGACCTGGCCCATGAACCCCAGGGACCTGAGTTCTTTGTCTCTGCACTGGCAATGTCTGCACCCTATAGAAATACTTGGAGGAGAAGGATGTCCCCATAGCGGTGAGTGCGCAGACCCCGGAGCTAGAGAGCTAACTCAGTGTGAGAGAGAGTTCTTACATTAGAAGCACAAGGCCCTAGGTTTTGAGCTCCCCCAACACATACCCATTGAGGGAGGGTGCAGTCTACTACAGGGCTTGCCTCCAGTCCGTGCTCTGTACAGGATATTTAATGACCCTTGTTCTTAAGCTCCAAGCCTGGCGCACAAGCTCTGAAACCTTAAAACAGGCCAGGCAGGTACACATAGCTTAAGCCCTAATGATGATTAATAGCTGACAGTAACTAATTAACCTTCTAATTCACAAGGCCCCATCAGGTTAGCTGTTAGGTTTCCTTTTCTTCTGGGCCTGACAGAGCACAGCCATCCACTCTGAGATGGGTGGAGGGCAAGACAAAGAGGCAGCTAACCCCATACTATCTTATGTGACCCCACCCTTCCCCACCCCACCAGAGGGGGTAGTTTCTGGGCCCTAGCCCTCCTCAGCATTACCTTCTCCTACACTCCAATGTTGGGCCCAAAACAGCCCAGAAGAACAGATCTGGGAGAACTAGAGACCATTTGTGTCAGACTGCCCCATGAGAGAGAGGCTTTCTGAGGACCTGCACTCCATGTTCCCAAGGTTGGGTCTGTCCCAGGGAAAGTGGGGCAGCGGGTCACACAAGGCCCTAGGACATGGGATTGATTACTGCAGTGAGCTGTCCCTGGCGGTGTGGTTGTGGTGCTCCTGGTCCCCAGTTGTGACTGGCTGGCTGCTCCCACTCTTACTAGGCAAACTGCCCACACAAGCCTGCCCTGTGGCCAGAAGAATGGGGTAAGTCAACTCTAGCCCAGAGACATTCCCTATTCCTGCTCCCCAGTGACCCTCCAGGAACTGCCAGGAGAGGGGTAGAGTGGGAAACAGATGGCAGCACCGCCCAGACCATGTGCTATGGCCAGAGAAATAAAAATAATTCCTGAATTGGCTCTCAGGCTCTGGGCAGAGGATTCTAGCTCTGTCTCTGCCCCACCCAAAAGCCAACAGATGTCCTACTTGGGACAAATAGGCCCAACGACCACGCCACGCCACCCCAAGGCCCACAGGCTCTGGCCATGGAGGAATCTCAGAAGAATCAGGAATTGGGGTTGTTTTAGGATCCTATTAAGTACGTTTCTAGGAACAGAAGAGAATGAGGATCCGCAGGTCACACGCGGAGTCGCAGCCGCTGAGGGGCAAAGAGGTGGGTAGAGAGGACAGTTTGATTAGGATAGCAAGGAAGCCGGACTGCTAGGGGCCAGGGTTGTAGCTCTGTGGTAGAGCATTTGCCAGCCAAGCTCTTGGACCCTGAAGTCCTCTTTATGCTGGTCACATCTCCCACATGACCACAGAGACCACTCAGCCCCCTCTTTACTTCCCCAGCCATGGCAACAGTCAGTAAACATCCCCAGCCACAGCACACAGTCAGTACACGATGCTAGTGTGACAGGCTGTGGGCTGTGATTTCACTGGGCTTGCCTGTCTCCTGACACACACACGGTTATCACTCAGACATCAGAGTCGGCCCTGCTCCTGGCTCGGTGGCCGGAACTTGGAACTTAGGCAGCAGTCAGCATTACCGTTAATGAGCTGACTCTGCCAAGGGCTCCCTTTCTTTAGACCAGGACAAATAACACTGTTGCTTCACAACGTTCTCCCACACACAATAGAATACATTCTGGTAAACTTACTAGTCAGTTAGTAATACCCTAATATAGAAGGGAATGGTGATGCATGCCTGTATCTCTGCATTCTGGGGGCTGAGGCAGGAGGATTGTGAGTTTGAGACCATTTGAATAACCTTCATCCTGACTTCCCTGGTGGCTGCACCAATCTACACTTGTGAAGAGCAATTCCCATTTCCCACAACCTCACCAACATCTGTAGTCATTGGAGTTTTTGATGACAGCCATTCTGATCAGGGTGGCATGGACTCTCAAAGCAATGTTGAGTTCCATTTCTGCACAGTTCCAGATTTTATGTGTATGAGTGTTGGGTCTGCATGTATGTATGTGCCCATGTGTGTTTGGTGCCTGCAAAGGTCAGAAGAGTATGTTAGATCCCCAGAACTAGAGTAACAGAGGACTATGTGCTGCCTGCCATGTGGGTGTTGGAAACCGAACCCAGGTCCTCTTGCAAGAGCAGCCAGTGCTCTTAACTGCTGAGCCATCTCTCTGGCCCCACAATGGGAGTTGTTTTTTGTTTTTGTTAGAGCAGTTATATAAAACTGAGTTTGTTTTGTCATCATTTTCTTTTTTAAGATAGGGTGGCACTAGGTGAGTATGAACTACCTAACTAGCTTAGAACTCTCTCTATAGACCAGGCTGGCCTCAACCTCACAAAGATCTTCCTGCCTCTGACTACACCCTGCATGCCGGTGCAGTCACTACCGGTTTTGTATATCCCCTGAAATATATTCAATACCCGCATCTAAGCAAGGCTGGCAACAGGAAGACCGTGTGGCTGGCTAGGCACTGTGGCTCACAGCTGCTGTCCCACACAACAGAAACATACTGTTTCTTACCAGCCAAGAGAACAGCAAAATTCTTTCTACTGAAAGTGTATCACTTCCATACCATTGTAAAGAAGAAAAGTCACATGTTGACCTTTGTACCCTGGGGACTGTCTGTGCTGATTAACTCATGGGATGTCAATATGTGATCTATAACCAACCCCCAAGGTCTCCAATCCAAACAGGATGTCATGGAAATTGAAACTCAGAATGTTTACAAGATATCCCTGGAGTTACACAGAAGTGAGGAAAGAGTGAAGCACAAAGACAGAAGTGGTTCCCTCTGGCCTCCTCCCCAGCTGCTGTCTCTAAGAGATTTGGAAGTATAGGCCAAAGACCCAGCTACACTATGCCCCTCACTGCCACTGATGCCCTGTGCTTCAGTCCCTAGAAAGGCAAGCCCACGGCATTGCAGAGACCGACCCGTGACTGCAGCTGGGAGGAAAAAGAAAACCTGAAGTTTCCTTCTGGGAGATCTACCCTAACCTAAGGACACAAGGACACAACAGAACAGCTCCAGCAGTTCACAGCGGGGACAGGTTGGGATAAAAACTATCCCCTCTGTTTTATCACGGCTCAGGACTCGATCTCTGGGCTGGCAGAGCTCCCTGCATGACTTGATGACCAAGACATGAAATACCAGATCTAAACCCCAGACACCCTGCCCTGATCTAGTCTAGCTTTGGTCAGAGAGACACTATTGAAGCCTGGCCCCATCTAGTACAATGGCTTCTGACCATTACCTAGCTCTGGCTAGTCCTGCCAGACCAGATGCTATACCATGCACAGTCCACTCATCTAGAGTTATTATAATAACTGAAGCAAAACTACAAGATAGCCCTGGAAACGTTCGAGGAGGAGAGCAGGTAAGAGGCTTTGAGCCTTCACTATTCTGACCTTCTCTCCAAAAAAGAAAGAAAGAAGGGGCTGGAGAGATGGCCAGAGGCTGAGAGCACTGACTGCTCTTCCAGAGGACCTGGGTTCAGTTCCCAGCAACCTCATGGTAGCTCACACCTGTCTATAACTCCAGTCTCAGGGTTTCCGACACCCTCATACATGCAGGAAAAACACCAATGAACAGAAAATACAACTATATATTTTTAAAAATATATTTTAAAAAATGGCCAGGCAGAGGTGGTGCATGCCTCCAATAGCACCTGGGAGGCAGAGGCAGAGTGATCTCTGTCAGTTCAAAGCCAGTCTGGTCTACCGAGTGAGTTCCAGGACAGCCAGTGCTACACAGAGAAACCCTGTCTTAAAAACAAACCAACAACAACAACAACAACAACAAAAAAAACAACAAAAAAAAAAAAAAAAAAAAGGAAAGGAAAAGAAAGAAGGAAAGAAAGAGAAAGAGAAAGAGAAAGGAAAAAACAAATTAGGCAACACATTGTGACTGAAATCTCAGCACTTAGCAGGCAAAAGCAGGAAGATCACAAGTTTAAAGGCAGCCTGGGGCTACATAGTGAGTTCCAGGCCTTCCACAGATACAAAGACCTATCTCAAAAACATAAAAATGAACCACCATAATGATACGGGTTGGGAACCCCAGCAATCAGAAAGCTGAAGTAGGAGGGCTGCCACAGGTTCAAGGGCAGGCTATCCAATCTCACAAACAAACAAACAAACAAACAAACCCCAAAAAACAAAAAACCCTGATACAGGCTGCTGGTGTGCCTTCTTGGCACCTTGTAGGCAGGCACAAGGCTCTAGGATTGATCCTCCACTTTCACAAGGGAGGAAAAGAAAGAGACAATCCCCTCCCCTCTCCTCCCCTCTCCTCCCTTCCTCTCTCTTCCCGAATCCCAGCTGAATCACTCAGGATGCGTCCCTGCTCAGGTTGGGCCTGAGTCAATCAACACACCTCATAGCTATTCTGCCCCAAAGTCCTGCTAAGGTGGAAGTCTGTAGCAGTCACAGTGTGACACACAGGCTCAGGTCCTAGGTCCTGCCTCATGCTGCAGCACACACCAACACAACGCCTGATGGCGGTGTCCTGTGGCTTTGTCAGGTGCTGCCTCTGTCTGCCACCTTGCCTTCAATGCGCAGCAATAACCCAGGAGTAGAGAGGAGGAGGCAGTCTGATGAAAGGACAACAGCGCTGGGTTAGAGTGACCACTTTCTCAGCCTCTTCCCATGATCCTGTTCCTGATACACATGGCAGAGAAGCCTACAGAACTAGGTGTCTGCAGAAGGTGCCTTGCACACTGAGGGACACGTTCTACCCTGAGAGTAAGTTACCTCAAGTGTCAAGCTCTGGACTGACTAGTCATTAGACTTCCCTCACCCCAGAGACCCCTCGGAGCTAGTTAGGCCCAGCCCATTTCACAGATGGAGAAACTGAGACACCTCATGGCATGGCACAGTGCTGTGTCCAAGTCCCACCGCTAGTGAGTGGCTGCTAGTCAGTGCTGGCTCCGAGGCTTCTGTTTCGTGGCCAGTAGAAGGGGACTCAGGTCTGACCAAAGCAGGAGGGATGTAAATCAGATGTAAGAAGGGCAGCCAGCTGAGGAGCTGGGCGGGTTCCTCTGTGCAGGGAGCTTTCCTAGTTTTTCTCACTATGAATGAAATTCCTGAAAAGCAGCCATGTCTGCCTGGCACGAGTTTCTCTGTCTGCAGAGACGGGTGGACTGATGGGAATTTTGTTAGTGGGGAGACTGGAATTTTGTAGGTTCAGATGCTAGTACCCTCACTTTAGCCTAGTTTTAGCTTTCTAGAACAGCCTTTCCTTACCCCCAATCTGTATTTGAACCAATACCTTATGCTAATAAATAGCAACTTTTTTTTTTTCTGGTTTTTTGAGACAGGGTTTCTCTGTGTAGTCTCGGCCATCCTGGAACTCACTCTGTAGACCAGGCTGGCCTCAAACTCAGAGATCTGCCTGCCTCTGCCTCCCAAGTACTGAAAACCTCTTAGAAGCTGTTGACAGGCACTAGCATCTGTCAATGTTGCTTAGAGCATCTTCACGTAGCATCTTAGGCCTATAGAATAGCTCCCCCAAACCCACAGTGTCTGCCTCTGTGACGTACCCACTGATGCATTCCAAACTTGCCTGAACTTATGACGTCCTTTGTCCTGTGAAACTATAAGCACCCTGTGAAACTGCTTCTTCACTGGAACATGGGGTCTGAGGTTACCTGAATCTGTGTCCCTGGGCCATGGTCACTCAGGATGGCTATAAACGAGCTCTTATTCCCTTTAGGACGGGAGCTGTTGCTCCCCAAGGTTTGTGTCAGAGAGAAACAGACCTGCAGAGGGGACCTGGAGATGTCCAGAATTAGGTAAAGAGATTGAGACCCTAGGAAGGGAAGTGACCATCAATGGCCCCAGAACTGGTTGAGGCTGGGACTGGAACAGCTGAGCCCTGGGCTTTCTGTTTCATTGTGAACACAGCCTGGATGCCTCCCAGTGACTAGAAGGAGATACGCTCAGAGGCAGGGAAGGAGCTGGCCCCAGGCAGGGAGAGCCAGAGAAATCTCCCCCTTCATAGCTGCCACGCCCATTGCTTCTCTCTGACTTATTCAGAATTGTGCAAGGGAGGGGCACTGAGGCAGGAGAATCAGGAATTCAAGGTCATCCTCTGCTATACCGGGAGTTCAAGGCTAGAGAAGACCTGTCTCAAAAAGTAAACACTGAAGAATAAGTGATGTGTGCATGCAGGCACTGGTGACAAAGCCACGTGAAGCATGGTCCTGCCTGCAATGCTCTTCTATCAAATGTGTACAAGGTGGAAGGAGAGCCCAGAGTCATCCACAAGATCAGTTCTCGAAATCATGGGCTTCGGGAATACCTGTGATCTCCAGGGAGCATTTCCAGGAGGGACCTGAGCACCTGTGGGTTCTGGTGACCCCCAGGGCATGGTTTCAGGCAGAGGATGCCAAACTTTCTGAAGCATGTGTGTCTTGTATAACCTACATGCACACTTCCATATTTTAAATCATCTTCTTCTATGCTCATGAGTTATGAACTCTTGCCTCAGCCTCCTTGAGGCCAGGCTTACAGGCATGACTTACAGGGTCACTGCTCAAAGTGGACTCACAGCCAGTGAGATGCCTCAGCAGGCAAAAGTGCTTGCTGCCAACCATAATGAGCTGAGTCCAATCCCCAGGACCCATGGGTAGAGGGAGAAAATCCAACTGCTGCCAAGTTATCCTCTGACCTCCACAGACATACACACATACACACACACACACACACACACACACACACACACAGACTTAATTTTTTACCTGAATATTTCTGTCAACTAGCTGAGTTGAGTGGGGAAAAAAAAAAAAAACAAACTGCATGTGATATTTGTTAAAACGGGCACGTTATTTGCAAGAAGTCATTATATAGGAAACTTATACTTATATAGGAAACAAGCATGCTGTGGATTAAGACAATAAAGGGAGGAAGACCACAAGATGGAAGTCAACTTGGTTGACATAGTCAGCTTTCAAGCTAGCAGGGATATAGTCTCTAAATCAACGAAACAAAACAAAAAGTATATACATGCATGTGTGTGTGTGTGTGTGTGCGCGCGCGTGTGTGTACACACATACTATACACATATATATGTTAGCATTCTATCTTCCACAAGTTTATTTTGCTTCACTGTTTCCATTTATTTACTCTTTTCATGGCTGAGCTGCCAAGCAGAGCATCACACCAATTAACCCTCTGCTTGGATACTACACAAGTGATTCTTACAAAAGCAAATTGAACAGCCCCAAGCAAAGAACTGTCTGTCCCTAAACACCAGAGGCTGGAATGTGCCTGAGGGAGAAAGCACGTGCCCAAGCCAGGCTTCCAGCCTGGAGTTCTGCTGTGGGCCCAGGATCAGTGAATCAGCAGTATACATTAAGCAAGGTGTCTTGGGACAGAAGCACCCACAAAACAAGCCTATAAATTAATTGGCTGACAAAAATCTTGTGACCAGAGGCTTGTATGAATGCAACCCAGTGTTTCTCCTATGAGTAATGGTTCAGGGTTTGTTAATTCGGTGCCTTTATAGGACATAATTACCGTGAAAAACACCAGTGGGCCAGCTGGGTGTGACAGTACAAACCTATAATCCCAGTACTCGGGAAGGAAGAAAGACACTAAGTCTACAACCAGCCTGGACCAAGTCGTGAGACCTAGTCTCAAAGAACAAAGACAGAAGTCACAGATGTACCTATTGAGAATAACACAGGTAAAGGACTGTGGAGGGGTGGGTAGTGCTGAGCTCAAGGCCCAGAGTTCCACAGCCAGTGCTCGAGGTGAGCTTCCCTCCGGAAGATTGCGGAATAGTCCAAAGGTGGAAACAGCCCAGGTGTCCATCAACCGATGAAAAAACAAGATACGGTATAGCCACTCAATGGAATAGTATCCAGTCAGTAATAACATTCTGTTACATGCCCCAACATGGATGAATGTGGAACTGATTCTACTAAGTGCAATAAGCCAGACGCCAGACACAGACAAACAGTACTTACAACAGTCAAATTCAGAGCTCGAAATGAGAAGGGTAGTTACCAGAAGCTGGGAGGAGGGCGCAGAGATTCTGTAGGCAAGGATAAAACATTACGGAAACGGGTGATGGTGATGGTTGTGCAAACAGGGAATACATTTAAGGACAAAACCCGCAAGGTGTAAAGGAGTCACGAAGAGGGGCCGCAGAGGTGGCTCAGTGGTCAAGAGCGGCTGCTGCTCTTGCAGAGGACCCAGGTTGAGTTCCCAGCACCCACATGGAGGCGCACAGCCATCTGAAACTCCAGCTCCAGAGCATCTGACACCCTCTTCTAGAATCCAGGAGGCACTGCACACACGTGGACCACAGACAGACACGCAGGCAAAATGTACATCAACTAGAAATGAAGTATTTACGATGAAAAGCTGGTCATAGTAGTACACGTTCGCAAGCCCAGTGTTTGGGAGACTGAAGCGGGGGGGGGGGGGGGGGGGGGGAGGTTGCAAGTTGCGGGCCAGCCTGTGAAACTCAGCCGGAGCTACCCCCGTGTAGAGTCAAGTGGTGGTGCACACCTGGGATCCCACAAACCCTTAACCCGGCACTCAGGAGGCAGATCTCAGTGAGTTCAAGGCACCTTTGTCTATGTGTAGTGTATATGTCTCTCAACTCGCGCCTCCCCCCACCCCCCACCCCCAAAAAAAAGAAGCCAGGGCAGCGAATCCTGATGAGTTCTTGGCCGGCCTGAGCCACACTCAAGATATAGTCTATCTTAGATTATACAACATATCAAAAAAGGAAAGAGGGGAGGGGAAGGAGGAAGGAAGGAAGGGAAGCAAAACCAAAACAAGCTATGAAGGTATTTTTACCTGAGTATTTCTGATTGACTAATTGAGGTACTAGGGATTGAACACAGCCTCACACACATGCTAGGCCAGTGCTCTACATTAAGCTCCATTACCAATCCTCTTCTTAGCTTGTGAGACAGGCTCTTGCTGCCCTCAAATATATTGTAAAGCCCAGGCAGGCACTGAACTTGTAATCCTCTCGCCTCGGCCTTTGGATTACAAATCTGCACCATCAGGCCTGGCCCGTTGTATTTTACCGTAAGAACTGTTTATCTGTTGGCTTGAGGCATAGGCCTGCTATACATAGTCCAGGATGGGCTCAAAAGCAGGGTGCCTTTGCCTCGGGTGCTGTAATCATAGACAACTACCACCATGTCTCTATTTCCTGGCATTTAAAAGTCATTAAAAAGCCAGGCAAAATGACATACCTTTAATCCCAGGAGACAAAGGCAGGATACCTGTGAGTTCAAGGTCTACATAGCAGATTCAAAGTTAGCCAGGGCTACATAGTAAGACCCTGAAGAAAAGTGTGGGTCGGGGAGTAAGAGGCAGGAAGAAAAAAGATGTGACAGAGAAGGCACTTCAGGGGACCTGGTCCAAAGTACAAATGACAAAGAAAGGTGGCCTGTTTGTAGTTGGAAATGAAGTTGACCAAACAAGAAAGTTTCCTGTCAGCTGTGGGTGGACAGTTCCTGGAGAACAGAGGAAGGAGAAGGAATAGGGAAAGAAAAACAGCCCAGCAAAGTGAGTGTCCTGGGCCAGGCCCGCCTACTCAGCCAGAAAAAACTGACCCCAGAGTGACTTTCTAAAGGTCAGGCTGGCTTGCTGGAGATGGGAAGGTGCCTTCTACTCTGTGTGTGTGTGTGTGTCTGTGTGTGTGTGTATGTGTGTCTGTGTCTCTCTGTATATGTGTGGTGTGTGTGTTTCTCTCTGTATATGTGTGGTGTGTGTGTATGTGTGTGTCTGTGTGGGTGAGTGTTGTCTGTGTGTATCTGTATGTGTGT
>JADRCD010195947.1:0-19896 GCA_019843815.1 Montemys delectorum | reverse complement strand
ACACACAGACAACACTCACCCACACAGACACACACATACACACACACCACACATATACAGAGAGAAACACACACACCACACATATACAGAGTGACTTTCTAAAGGTCAGGCTGGCTTGCTGGAGATGGGAAGGTGCCTTCTACTCTGTGTGTGTGTGTGTGTCTGTGTGTGTGTGTATGTGTGTCTGTGTCTCTCTGTATATGTGTGGTGTGTGTGTTTCTCTCTGTATATGTGTGGTGTGTGTGTATGTGTGTGTCTGTGTGGGTGAGTGTTGTCTGTGTGTATCTGTATGTGTGTGTCTGTGTGTGTGTCTCTCTCTGTATGTGTGGTTTCTGTGTGGTGTGTGTATCTCTGTGGGGGGTGGTACGTGTCTTTCTGTGTGTGTATGTGTGGTGTGGTAAGTGTATGTTTCTGTAGGGGGATGGGAGTGTGTGTGGTGTGTGTATGTACGTGTGTGTGTGTGTGTGTGTGTGATGTGTGTGGTATGTATATATGTGGGGGGTAAGGAGTGTGTGTGTTGTGTGTAGTGTGAATGATATGTGTATCTGTGGGGAGGTGTGAGTGTGTATGGTGTGTAGTATGTGTGTGTGGTATGTGTGGTATGTGTATCTGTGGGGGGGTGGGAGTGTGTATGTGTGTGTGTGGTATGTGTATGTGTGTGTTTGTGTATCAAGCCTTGGGAAGGGCTGTGGCTCAGTGGATTAGCATCTGCCTTTCATGGAGCGCATGTCCTCATCCCAGCACAGATATGATCAAGCCAAACCTAGGTGTCCCTGTGCCTAAAGTCACCACCAAATACTTACTTGGCCTTCATTCTGGTTTTGATTAGAATCTAGTTTACTTAAAAAAAAACGCTTCCAGCCGGGCGGTAGTGGCGCACGCCTTTAATCCCAGCACTTGGGAGGCAGAGGCAGGCAGATTTCTGAGTTCGAGGCCAGCCTGGTCTACAGAGTGAGTTCCAGGACAGCCAGGGCTACACAGAGAAACCCTGTCTCAAAAAACAAAAAAAAAAAAAACAAAAAAAAAAACAAAAAAACAAAAAAACGCTTCCAGGGTTCAAACTTAGCTTTTACCAGCTCCGTGGCTGCTGAGCTCCTTGAGTGTCTATTTGCACGGTGTGAGCTAGACAGAGTTTGAACCTTAGCACCAGAAATTGTAGCTAGGTGTGGTGACTCCTGCCTGTAATCCCAGCACTCTGGGGACTGAGGCAGGAAGAGAGCCCCAAATTCAAGTCCAATCTGGTCTACGCACTGAGTTCAGGGCCAGTCTAGACTAAATGTGGGACTGGCCATGTTTGGAAATAAAGGGCCAGTCTAAGCTACAATGTGGGATTATTTCTCGAAAGAAACAAACAAAAGTAAGCAGATTTGCCCAGGGCGTAGCTCGATGTAGAGAGCTTGCCTGGCTGTGTGCATCTATCCCCAGCACCCACTGCCCCTAGGACAACGACCAGACCTTGCTCTTGACAGGATAGGAATCTCAGGAGGAAGCTGTGAGAAGTGTCCTTATTTTTTGGAGAGAAGATAACACTGGACAAAAAGAGCCTGACCAGGGTAGAGGAGCCACCACACGGGGCAGAGATTCAGCTCTTAGAGGACTTCTCTGAACCTTGAACTCATCCAAAACATAATCATGCCGCTAGTGATGAGGATTCAAGTGTGCTGGCCTGCTGGAAGTTCCAGCTACTCAGAGGCAGGGCTCCACATGAGCCCCAGGTCTCTAGAACAAACCAACCAACACATAAACAAATGTTGAGTACATCAGAACCTGGCGGTGAGTTACAGCAGCACTGCAGGGAGGGGCCGAGGAGGGGGAGGCTGTGTGTGAATCAGGAGGAATGAAAGGCAGGTACGTAGGTGGGCGGGGAGGGGCGACACTTGGGGAAGGAAATCAGGGCGGAGCCTCACGTGGGAGAGGTGGGAAGGGCAGCTCCCAGACCCAGAGAAATGGGGTGAGATTTTAAGAGTCTTAAGGGACTACAGTGCTCAAGCTCAGCCTGAGTGAAGCTGGGGAAGGATACTCTGCTCAGATCAGCAGCCCATCCTCTCTCTGTTCTTCGGAAATTGGGGGCCTGACCCAAGCTAGCCTTTCCGAACAGCTGAGCCGCGGCTGTCTCCAGACCTGGCCCTAACACCTCCAGGAAGAGGGTCACAGCAACTGGCTTCCACGCCCCTCCGCTCTCTGTCTGGCGCCCTACAGTACGGTTTTACACCCCGGGGAACGGGCTACAGGGAGGGGAAGAATTAGACTCAAGTTCAGATTTGCCATAGACTGCTGAAACCTGTAAAAGCACCCCGGGCCTCTTTGAATCCGGCGGCCCCTTTTGCAAAAAGAAAAGGTCAAGACTGTGGAATATTATTCTGTGATGAAAAAAGGCACTTGCTATCAAGCCATGGAAAATGCCAGGTGCAGGAAATCTGAAAAGATGAGTCTCTGCCTTTTCAACCATCCTAGAAACGACAAATCACAGGGGCTCCCAGACCCAGAGAGGGAGATAAGAGTCTTGAGAGACTACAGAGCTCAAGTTCAGCCTGAGTGAGGCTGGGGAGGGACGCCCCGCTCAGATCAGCACCCCATCCTCTGCTCTTCTGAAGCTGGGGATCCTGACCCACAGAGACGCGGCTCTGTGGGTGACAATACCTGCTGGGCAAAAGCTTGAGTTGGGGTTCCACAGAGCTGCACCATCCAGTGCAGGAGAGGGAGGGAGGGGAGGACGGACAGATCTCTGGGGCTTGCCAGCCACCAGCCTATGACCAGGCTCCGAAAGACCCTGTCTCAAGGGGATAAAGTGAAGTGTGAGAGAGAGGAGACAGGAGTGGTATCTTTCTGATACCCACTACATCTCTTTTAGATCCAGGAAGCGACAAAGGGAGGGAAAACCTCCCTGGGCAAAGAGAGATGTCAGAGATTACCTGGGATTGGAGGTATCGATGAAAAGGACTTTAGGGGCTCGTGAGATAGCTCAGCGGTTAAAAGCACTGACTGCTCTTACGAAGGTCCTAAGTTCAAATCTCAGCTACCACATTGTGGCTCACAAACATCCACAATGAGATCTGACGCCCTCTTCTGGGGTGTGTCTAACGACAGCTACAGTGTACTTACATATAAAAAATAAATCTTTAAAAAAAAGAAAAGAAAAGAAAAGGACTTCAGGGCTGTAGCATATTCTGCATGGTACTGCCACGGTGAGTACATACCAATATGCAGGCTTCTGAGCCCCAGAGTGAGCCTTTCTGCAAGCTACAATCTGACAGACTGCTAACACCAGCTCAGTTATACCATGGACACCACACTGATTTGAGATATTAGTAATCAGAGAAACTGGGGAAAGAGGCATAAATCTGGGACCCCTATACTTTCTCCTCGATTCACCTATAAACTCCAGACTGATACATATTTAAGGTTCCGTTTGATAGGGAGATGGCTTAGAGGTTAAGGGGACTGCTCTTCCAGAGGTCCTAAGTTCAATTCCCAGCAACCACATGGTAGAAGAAAATGGACTCCTGAAAGATGTCCACTCATCTCCCTTCACGTGTGTGCTTTGGTTCTTTCTCTCTTACACACACACACACACACACACACACACAAATACGAGTGTGTGCTGTGTGCGCTCGAACCATAAAAATGCAAAATGCAATTAAAAAGAAACATTAATTTTAAACTGGGCAGTGGCAATGATGGCACACACCTTTAATTCCAGCACTCAGTAAGCAGAGGCAGGTGGAGCTCTATGAGTTCGAGGCTACCCTGAGCTACAAAGTGAATTCTAAGACAGCCAAGGCTACACCTGTCTTGGAAAACAACAAACTAAGAAAATGTTAAATTTAGAACAGGAAAGACATATCCTTTCTTTAGTATTCTTTCCTCCTAGGGACCCCTCTTCAGGCGTCATACTGAAGCAGAAGTGATAGCAGTCTTTAGCAGGTCAAAGAAAGGACTGGGAGGCAAAGACGCTGACTTTACCGGAAACAGACCTGTCCCAGAAAAGTTTAGCCTCTCAACACAGGAAGCTCCCTAGGGAGGCCCTGGGAGCTGACTATGGACTCCCATCATCCATCCCCTGTGGCAGATGCAGCACACTAAGCTCTCTTCCCCAGCCTTAGGCTTGGGCTGGCCTTCTGTTACTCTCCCAGAGACTCAGGGCTGCCCTTATCCATCCAGGATCTGAGGTTAAGCCCACACCAGTAGCTAGAGCTCTGCCCCTCACGAATTCCAAGACCTTCATGGAGAAGGAACACTCTACCATGACAGAGCCCTGCCCCCAGTGCACAGGAAGGCCCAGCTCCAAAAAGATAGGAGGCAGCATCCACCTAGCCTTGGCTCGTTTACCAGAGAAATGTCTGAGAGCCACCAAGATAGGGATGAAGACAGATACACTCTGGACCGAGGTTACCAAATCAGAGGATCCACCCTGACCCAGAAAACTCACCCCACTGAGTCCCTACGTCTCAGCTACACACCCAGCACCCCTGAAGGCCTGCCAAGCACCCCACCTCCCATTCCAGAACACACGGTCATTCAGTTTGGAAACAAGGCCATGTAAATGGCTGAGGTACAGGCTGGGGCAATAGCGTTGTATTTTCTGGGTGGAGCTAGCCTAGTCTGACCCACCATGCATGAAAGACCAGGTACCCCTGGCCAGCCAGAGAGGATGCCTGCTGGAGAGGCTGAGCCTCTTCCTCTGAAGTGGGTTCTACAGCGGGTGCTAAGCCAGGAGCAGATGTTCACGGGTGATGCTGGGGGTGGGGAGAAGGGTGGGGGAGGGGCAGCACTGGTCTACCTCTTCTCCACAGACCACCCAGGTTCCATTCATGGTACCCTCAAGGAGGCTTACCACCTCCTAGGGCACCAAGCACAGACAGGGTCCACAGATGGAGACACATAAAAATATAAATAAATAAACAAATAAATCTTAAAAAGATTGGACAGACCCTTCACTATAGTTATAAGCAAATGAGATGTTCAGCATCACTAACCATTAGAAAATATAAAACAGGGCTGGAAAGATGGCTCAGCAGTTAAAAGCACTGGCTCTTCTTGCAGGGACCTAGCTTTCTGTTCCTCCAGGAAACCTTCTTTGGCTCCTCCCAGCTCACAATCACTTGCAACTGTAATTGCAGAGGGTTTTTTTTGTTTTGTTTTTGTTTTTGTTTTTGTTTTGTTGTTGCTGAGGCAGGGTTCGCCTTGTACGCAGCCCTAGCTGTCCTGGAACTTGCCCTGTAAACCAGGTTGACCGAAAACTCAAGAGCTCTGACTGCCTCTCTCTACCGCCCAGCCCAGAGGATCTTATGCAACTTCTGGCCCCCGTGGGCAGCAGACCCACAAGTGGTACAGCATACGCATAGAACAAATAAATACCAGGAACACCCTGACATGAGACTGAGTGTGGAACACACTCACATGTCCCTAAGTGGAATCGCAAAATGGTGCATCCTGAAACCAGGAGGGCGGGTTCAAATACAGTGTCTGAGTGTTTGTCTCTGCATTGAGATGTGAAGACCACAAGCACTGCATGCCCTCCATGGTCACCATGGAGGCCAGAAGAGGCGCACCAAATCCCAGGAACGGTTGCTGGGAACTGAGCAAAGGCCCTCTGGGAAAAGCAGCCAGTGCTCTCAACCAGCTCCGTGGCCTCGTAAAGCAGTGTCAAGATATTCAACATATCTGTTACAAAATACCCAGCCATCCCATTCCTAAGTATTTATGCAAGAAAAATGAAAAGCCCATGTTCACACAGAATCAGAAAACAAAACAAAACAAAACATGTTAATAGTTTTATTCACAACTAGCTAGAAAACCTAAAATGACTAAATACAGCAATGGAGACTACTCAGGACTAAGACAGTGCAAGCTGAAGGTAAATCAACTGGAACAATTTGGATAGCTATCAAGGGTATGGTGAGTTAGAGAAGCCAGACCCAAAAAGCTATTCAACTGTATGGTTTGGTTTGCATGACTTTCTAGAAAAGGCAAAAATCACAGGGCTAGATAGAGAAAGACCAGATTGGTGCTGTCAAGATACATATGTGGAAGAGGGGAGGTGGCTGTAAATGAAGAGATACGGGGACCTGGAACTGTCCTGTACCTTAATTGTGATGTGAACTTACAACTCCATGTATTTGTCCAAGCTGTAGACAGCACACCATCAAGAGCATGTTTTGGTGTATGTAAACTTAAAGTAAGCCCTGGATAGAGCTCAGTCAAGCTCAGAGCTCCCGTTCACACACACACGTTCTCCCACACCTCCATCCTGCCTAATGTGTGCGGCTTAGATCTCCCTCTCTTATAACCTCTGACACACTGCTCGCTGCATGGCTACAGCCCTCAGTCTACGAATATGTTTCTTCCTCCTCTACCTGTGTCCCCATCTCCTGCACACACTATCACAGCCTGACCCATTCACAAAGCTTCTCCCCCACCTCCTCCAGGAAGCCTTCCTTGGCTCCTCCCAGCCTGTCAGAATGAGTCATTGGACCTCTAATTACTCTTTCTTCACCTTGAAGATTATCATAATTCAGTCAGTCTCTGTGGGGCACTGAGCATCAGGCCAGGGACTAGGCCTTCTATTTATATTTGTACCTCAGAGCTGTCACCTGAAATCAGTTTCACAAAGCAGACCATGATGGGGGGGGGAGGGGGGTGGGGCAGGGGGTGGACCTGGCCTCCCCAGTCCACTCTACTATTGGACTTTTCCAAGCCTATTATCAGCCCCTTCTTTAAAATTCCAACTTGGCCGGGCGGTGGTGGCGCACGCCTTTAATCCCAGCACTTGGGAGGCAGAGGCAGGTGGATTTCTGAGTTCGAGGCCAGCCTGGTCTACAGAGTGAGAACCAGGACAGCCAGGGCTACACAGAGAAACCCTGTCTCGAAAAACCACAAAAAAAAAAAAAAAAAAAAAAAAAAAATTCCAACTTGTCTAGTTTTTTAAGGACTATCCATAAGTCATTTACTCGACAAACACTTACCCGGTGCTTAGGAGGAGCCCAGCAAAGACAAAACACTTTATACATTAACTCATTTAATCTTCACGTCAGCTATGAATCTGCTCTTGACTTTTTTCTTCCTTTCTTTGGCTGAGATAGGATCTCACGCAGCTTTGGCTATCTTGAACTCTGAGATCCTCCTGACTCAGCCTCCCCCCCGGAATGCTGAGATTACAGGTTTGAACCATTGAATATGGGGTTTTTATGAGCATTTTTTACCCTCCATTCTTCAGAGGGGAAACTGAGGCACGCCATACAGTTAAACAACCTGCCCTAGAAAAACTTTCCTGGGTCCCACTGCTATTAGGTGACAGGACAGGAGCCTAGACTCAAGCAGGCTGGCTGGAAAGCTACACTATCCAATCAGTATCCATTAACCCCAGGTAGCGGGCCACACTTAGGTGTGGCTGATCTGAATTGAGGCACCCTGTTAAGTGTGATTCTTCAATATTTGAATGATGCCAACTGTGAATAATTCCATCTATCATTTATCGTTTTACTTTTTCTCTCAGTACTAGGGACGAACTCATGGCGTCTTACACGTGCAAGGAGAGTTCTCTGTCGCTGACCTTTCCCCACCTGTTACATATTAAGATACTATTACAGCAAGTTAAAACATCATAAAATTTTAGGGGGTACTGAGAAGGTAGCATAGAGGTTTCTTTTTTTTAAAAAAAAAATCATTTTAAAAATATTTTTTAAATGTTATATGTGTGAATGTTTGGCATGAGTACGTGTATGTGTGTGTAGTTCAGGTGTGCTAGGTGCCTACACAGGTCAGAAGAGGATGTTGGAGCCCCTGGAGCAGGGAGTTGAAAACAGCTGGCCAACTGCCACGTGGTGGGAACTGAACCTGGGCTTTAGCCAGAGCGGGAAACGCTCTTACCAGTTAGGCTAGCTTTGTTGGCCGAGTTTTGTTCTGTTTGTTGACTCTGAGACAGTCTAAGGCCCTTGGCTAGCCAGGAGCCACATACAAAGACACAGCAGCCCCTACCTCATAGAGATCTACCTGCCTCTGCCCACTAAGAACTGGGATTAAAAGTGTACACCACCACATATTTAAAAAAAACAAACAAACCATGTCTCGAAAAACCAAAAATAAATAAATAAATAAATAAATAAACAAACAAATAAAAATTAAAAAACAAAAAACAAAAAAACATTTTATTTTACTTGTTTGGTGGGGGAGGAGCTGCGCACATCCCACTGTAGGAGTGTGGAGGCCATAGAACAGCTTTTGGGAGCTGGGTCCCAAGGATTGAGTTCAGGGTACCAGGCTTGGCAGTAAGTATCTTGCCTGGCCAAGCCCTATCTGCTAGGCAAGCATTCCACTCTGCTCGAGCCCTTGACATTGTTTTCATTCAGAGTCTTTCTGTACAGCCTAAGCTGTCCTTACATTTACAATCCTCCTGCCTCAGCCTCAAGATGAAACCAGAACCTTGAGCACACCCACCAAATGGTCTACTATTGAGCCGTTCCACAGTTTTCTTACTTAGATCTTATTTCTGTTGGGAAATGCTTTTCTGGCATCTGGATTACTACTTCATTCTGGGGTCACCTTCCCTCTACCTTAGTTTCGGGGTGGGACCAAGGTGTGGCTTGATTCAAACACAAAGATTGGGGGGGGGGGGGAGCAGACAGCAACTGTCACATTCTCCTGTTTTCTTTCTTGACCAGCCCGGACACTCCACTCTCGCACCCTCACCTCCAGACTGGGAGGTCCTTCTAGCAGGAAGGTGAGAAAATTCCCCTAACAGCACTAGTGGGACATGAAAACTCAAGACCCAATACCACAGAAGGGCTGGTACCTAAGCTATCCCTCCCAGTTTCCCACAGGGGCGGAGAGCACAGACCTCCTCCACAACATCCCAGACTCTTTGCATCAGGACCTCAGATCTGATGAACCTTCTCTGCTGTGGCCACAAAGAGGGGCCGCTTGCCTTTCACAGTGAGGAATGATAGCAGTGGGGAACACAGCTCCCACTCCCTCCACCAGCTTCAGGTAAGACAGTCAAACACCAGGCAGGCACTGTGGCAAATGCCTGGAATCCTATCTAGCATGTCAGAGTCAGAGAAGTGGGGGATCCAAAGTCCCAGGCCATCTGGAACTTTGTGAGTCTAATGAGTTCAAGGCCAGCCTGAGCTCTTTAGTAAGATTTTGACTCAGAAAGAAAAAACAGGGCCCGGAGTGATGGCTCAAAGGTTAAGAGCTACTCTACTCTGCCAGAGATGCAGAGACCTGGGCTGGATCCCCAGCATCCACACAGTGGTTCACAACCATCTGTAGCTCTAGTCCTGGGAGATCCAGCACTCCCTTCTGGCTTCTAACGGTATTGTACACACATGGTACACAAATACAAATGCAGGTAAACCACACATACACACAAGAAATTTTTTACGAGCTAGAGAGATGGCTCAGCAGTTAAGGGCACTGACTGCTCTTCCAAAAGTCCTGAGTTTAATTCCCAGCAACCACATTGTGGCTCACAACCATCTGTAATGGGATCTGATGCCTTCTTCTGGTGTGTCTGAAGACAGCTACAGTGTACTTGTATAAATAAAATAAATCTTAAAAAAAATTTTTTTTTTTGTTTTACAAATTTGAAAGAAACACAAAAGTCCCAGTGGCTTCCATGCCCACTCTTGTTTGGCATCACCACTGCCCTTTGACCTCTAATGAAGACAAATTCACACATATAGAATGCAACCAAGATGTTCATCTGGCACAGTTGATGTGAAATGTGGGAACCCAGTGGTAAAAACAACAACGTGGCCGGGCGGTGGTGGCACACACCTTTAATCCCAGCACTTGGGAGGCAGAGGCAGGCAGATTTCTGAGTTCGAGGCCAGCCTGGTCTACAGAGTGAGTACCAGGACAGCCAGGGCTACACAGAAAAACACTGTCCCCCCCCCCAAAAAAAAATAGAAAACTTAATTTTGTCCTTTTTTTTTTAGTGATCCTAAGAATGAAATCCAGGGCTCTGTCAAGTTATCTAGGCAAACACACTGGGCTAGCAAACACTTCCTGAGAGAATAGATTTCTCCTTTAAATGCCAGACATGGCTTTTGATGTGGGTAGAATGTCATAGAGCTCAGTAAAGACCTCATAATTCTACTGCCTCGTTCCTAAATTATGGAATTAGAAGCCATTTTAGAAGGGTTTCCTCTCAATTTCCTTCTTATTTTCCAGGTTTTCTACTATGAGTCCATATTCATTTTAACAATAAATAAAAGACTATGAGTCTATATTCATTTTAACAATAAATAAAAGATTTTAAACCTGGTTGCTGGAGCTGGAGAGATGGCTCAAAAGTTAAGAGCACTAAATGTGCTTCCAGAGGTCCTGAGTTCAATTCCCAGCAACCACATGGTGGCTCACAACCATCTGTAATGGGATCTGATGCCTTCTTCTGGTGTGTCTGAAGACAGCTGCAGTGCACTCATATACATAAAATAAATAATCTTTAAAAAAAAAAAAAACCCGGTTGGGGTGGCTCACACCTTCTAATCTCAATAATTGGGAGAACAGAGTGAGAGACTGTCTGAAAACAAAGAAGGAATAAGACAGTGGTGAGTGCTCACAGCACCCCTGGTACTCGGATGCCAGAGGGAAGGAGATAAGAGATTTAAATTAATCCCTAACTATATGCTGAGGCTGAGGTCCACCTGGGCTACCTAAGCCTCTGTCTCAAAAAAGTAAAAGAGTTGGGACTGTAGCTTACTTGGTGGAATGCTTGTCTGGCATCCACAAAGCCTTGGGTTCTGCCTCCAGTGCCACCTAGCCAGGTGAGGTGGCACATGCCAGTAACCAGCACAAAGAGGTAGAGGCCTGCGGGAGTTGGCGGTTCAAGGTCCTTGTCAGCTACACAATGGATTTGAAACCAGCTTGAGATACACGCCTGGGAAAACAATACAGCCAAAGTTGAAAAGGCTCAGAATGGGGCTCAGTTGGAAATGCTTGCCAAGTCCCAGAGTTCACTCTCTAGCACTGGACTAAAACTGTTTTTGAAGATAAATAAAAATTACATGTTACCAGGCAATGGAGATACACACCTTTAATCCCAGCATCTGGGAAGCAGAGGCAGGTGGATCTCTGAGTTGGAGGCCAGCCTGGTCTACAGAGTGAGTTCCAGGTCAGCCAGGGCTGTTACACAAAGAAACCCTGTCTCGAAAAACAAAACAAAACAACAACAACAACAACAAAACAATAACAAAAAAAAAATTCTTCTTTTTGCTTAATCTCCAACCTCCTAAAGCCAGGTGAGAAAGGACAGACCTGGTTCTGCCAGCCAGAGCTGGCTCACTATCCTCAACACCTACAGGGCTGACAGAATGAAGCTAGAGAGAGCTGTGGTGTCTTCTACTAGAAATCTCCCTCTTGGGGTGGGGGTAGGAGGGATGGTAGAAGCCGCTAGTCCTTCGGCTAGACACACCCTACACCACTGTCACTTTTCTTGTTGCCAGGAAAAACCTTACTGAAAGGCTACAGTGTTGCTCCATGATAGCATGCATAAGACCCAGAGTTCCAGTCCCAGCAGCACCAACGAAAAAGACAATTTTTCCATCCAAAGACTACACAGCCTGAATCCAGGCTAGAGGCTGGTTACTTGGAACTCAATTCTTCTGTAAAGGTTTTATGTGAAACTCTGACAGAAGGCTGGGGTCAAACCACCCAGCCCCCTGTGTATGAGATCCTAGGACCCAGTCTCAGTATGGCAAACAAGCCAACCAATAAGTAGCATATCACACACACACACACACACACACACACACACCATATATATATATATATATATATATATATATATATATATATATATATAGGCAAGGGATGAAGGAGAAGCCCAGTGCTCTATTCCCAAGACCCTCATCTTGTCCCTTGGAGAAAGAAATCAAGCTAGCATGTGTTCTCTCTGCCCCACCCCTTTTTGGGTCCGCACAATGATCCTATGGGGTCCTATGAGGCTGCTCTCTGAACCCCAAAGGTTGACTTGCACCCAATTCTCCCAAAGCCAAGTGTACTTTAGCTCTCACACACAGGGTCTGTCCCACCCTCCCACAGATGGTGGCAAGATAGATGTCCAGTCTGCTAGAACATTCCAACACCTGCCTCAGGCAGGAATCTCCCCCTGCCTGGCTTGATCTGACTGTGACTGAAGAAATCCCTTCCCAGCTGTCCAAGTGACCCAAGGCTGCTGTCTCCCTACCAGGAGCTCTCTCTCTGCCCAACATTACCTGCCCATCAACTATTACTTGGGGCTCAGCGCCAAAGTGGAGGACAGCCAGGTTGGAGGGCGGCCAGGAAGAAACAACACTCATCTTTCATCCCGGCCAAGGCAACTCCTGAAGCCATCCTGGGGGCTCCAGGGGAAGGGGAAGGCATGGTTCTGGCCTGGTGAGCCTGGCAGGAACCTGGCAGAAGAGGCTGCCAGACACAAGATCTGTGCTAGTAAAACACACACTAGGTGCTCAGTCAGATAATGGGTCTTCCTGCTCAGGTTTCACTCTGAGTCAATGGTCCCCTTAGGCAGAGGGCCCCACCCCAGGGCCCACCCTGTGTGTCATCAGGCCCTCCCCAGTACCCTCTGCACTGGCCCTAACACTCAACCGGATACACAATCCCATCCCCCCAGGAGGGTCACCCTGGCCTTAGCACAGCTCCCATTTCCTGCCCCTGGTGACTTCTCTGAAGTCTATTGTTCACATTGAGTTTGGGTCAAAGGAAGCCGGGTCCCCACCCATGGGGACCAGCCTGCCCACCCTTGCCACAGAGCTGGCCCACACCAGGGAGCTAGCCCATCCTCCTACCTTTCTGGAAGCTGGCCTGTATGACAAGCAAACAGATGGGTTCAGATCTTGGCCTGTTCTGGTGGGAAATTTCCCACAGATCCTGGCCCACCCGCTGAGAGCCCCAGGATCAACCACACTGGCGCGATTAGACTCTTCTCAATGTACAACCTCCCTTGACACGGCAAGGAAAAACTGCCACTGGGCTACACTGGAGATGGAGACTCCATGCTCCCAGGCAGGCAGGCAGGCAGGCAGCCTGCCCTACCCCAACCTCCACCTGGGCCCCTGAGCTGGTGACACCCCCGCCCTCAGGGTGCCGGGGAGCAGCTGTTCAGCTCCAATTTCAGAGCTTTAAACAGAGCCGTTGTTCCTGCTTCTGCCAACAAGGGGTCAAGGGGGCAAAGAGGTAAAGCCACCCTCAGGAGCCTTGAGTTTCCAACTGCCACCAGACTGGCTTCAACTCTGGGAAGGGTGAGGTCCAAAGTCAGGAACTGATGTCTTCTACCTCCCCTGAGAAGGAAGAGACACAAGTTTGGCAATAGGTATTGCTTTGTGACAGTCACCAGCACAAGACGGCAGAATGGAGGCCAAAGGAGGCTGTGACATTTGTACCCTGGGCGATGGAAAGATAAAGCTTCCAATTGAAGCTCAAACCCGAGGCTCTGTGCTCATCCCTAGACCAAAAAAGCAAAATGACAGACAAAGGGGATGGATACATAGATATATAGACAGATACATAGACAAATAGATACATAGATAGATAGATACATACAGACAGACAGACATAGATACATAGTTACGTACGTAGATACATGCAAGCACATGTACCGATATAACACACTCACACACACACCTGGCAGAGCAATGCCTAGACCTTTAGAGGAAGGACAGTAGATTTGAAAGCTGTCCTGATATCCTCCCAGACTGCCATGCTTGTATACAACCATACGGTAGTTTGCTGGACATGGTCTGCTGGGATGCAAGAGAAAATGGCCACTGCAAACATCGATCTGTATCACAGGATGGTAGACACCACCCAAGTCAGACTGTTCCAGTCTCCACAGCCTTTAGATGAAAGTGGACAGGGTCTCGGGACCCAGATACTGGGCTCCACAAAGCAGGAGACAGAATCCAAAGTGAAGAGCTTGGGTTCCGGTCCCAACTCTGCCACTCAGAGCTTGTGCAATTCTAAACACGTTATGGTCCCTCCCCACGTCTCAGTTTCCCCACAAAGGGGCTGGACATTGACAGAGGCTCCAAAGGTGCTCAACAAACATGTCCTGAGGGCAGGCAAAAGTGGAAATGAGAATATGGGAGCTGGAGAATAGGAATTAACGTTACCTGGTGGCAAAGGGATATCTCCCTAAGGCACGGGGCCCACAGCAAATGCCCAATTCACATTGGCAAAATATGTGATACAGGGTGAGGTTTGCCAAAGGGTGCCCAGGGAAACAATCATGCAAAATCCTCTATCTCACATGTTACAAGACCCTGGGTCCAATCCTCAACATGGAAAAGGGAAGAGGGAAAACAGGATACACCATCTCCAGGAGCCCTGGGATATGCTAGCAGATGCTTTGGGAGCACAGAGGTTTCAGAGCAAGCTTTCTGCACTGGTTTTGGTTACTCACCCCCATCCACACCCCCTCAGTGTTACTCATCAGGAAACGGGAGCCCAAGAGCCTAAAGGTATGGAGCATCAAGATTTGTGCCTGGGTCTGTCTTACCCCATGCCTGTTGTGTTTCCTACCCCATGAGAGCTGCTCTCGTAGGCATGGCTGGAGCAACGTGGAATAGACTATCTAATCTACATCGGCGGGAGAGAAGGAAAGGTAAACACAAGAGCCCCCCCCCCCCCCCCCCCACTCCCGACAGAGTTCTCTGTTCCTTCCTTCCCAGAAACCCTAGCCATCGCCTCTGAGTTGTGTTAATGAGGGAGAACTCTGGTGCCAAGTCCGGCCTGTGACTCTCACACCACTCTCCTGTCAATATCCTGGCCTCGGACTCCCCACAGAAACAAGGTAGTCTAGCCAACTGTGAAGAATGAGGGGGAAGCTGAGGCAGAGGGTCATCCAGTGTGGACCCAGCCTGGGTTCCAGAGCAAGACTGGCTACTGAGGAATGAGAGATGTCCTCCCCCTCATTGCTTCAAGGTTCCCACAGGTAACTCTGACTCTCCTGTCCTTGAAGTCAACCGCCCAACAAACGCTATCCAACATCCAAAGCCGCGACTAAGTCTGGTGGCTCCGGCCTGTAATCCCAACACTTAGAAGGCTGAGGTGTGACGGCTGTGAGTTCAAGGCCTCCTAGGTCTTTTGAGTGTCTCAAAAAAAAAAAAAAAAAAAAAAAAAAAAAAAAAAAAAAAGACAACCTGAGCCAGGAGCCTGAAAGCCACCTCCTGCTAAGGTAGGAGTAGTACCAGGCCAGCCTAGACTGCAGGAGACTTCTGTCTCAAAAGAAAACAACTTAACAAGCTCTTTTCCTTTTAAGGGGTCCACCCCATAAACACGACCAACAACCCATCCATCCTAGCCCCTAAGGGCAAAGATCTCAGCTTCGCTTAGCCTACCAGCAGGTTCCCTAAAGGATTCTGACAGAACAGGATCCACACTCCCTCAGAAAGACAGCTGCCTGGAAGCGGGCAGGTGTAGGCAGCTTCCTGCCAGAATGCTCAACCCAGCAGGGATGGAGTGAGGCGGGGGCACCTCCAACTACTACTGTCAAATTCTCCCTGAACACAAAGAACTTGGAGACATTGTCCCCTGTCCTGGTTCTTCAGGAAGAAGTCAGTGCCAGAACCAACATCCTCAGAGCGACTCGGTCTAGGAGAGGAGGCATCACACACCCACTCCGACACTCGGGGGGTTTCAGACGGCACCCTCTTCAAGTAGCAATTCACCCACGATCGCGTTTAGCACAAACAAATCCACCTTCTGAAAGCAAGGTGAGTCACAGCGCACAGGTATCTCTTCCTCAGGTACACCCCTAAACTGGGATGCTGGCGCTTGAACTCACTCACTGAATCGGACAGAGGGTGGGTGTGCCTGGAGCCCCCTGACACGTGTGTGCACCGCGGCGCGCCCCTGGGCTGCCTGGTAGAGTATAGTGCCTTGAAGTTTGGGAGCTCTGGTCCATCACTTCTCACCGCGGGGAGCAACGGCATCTCAACCCCTGGGGACCTCTGCAAAAGGTCCAGGCAATACAGCTCCCTTAGGGGCTCTCTTCTCCAGGCAGAAAAGTAGAAAAGGGCCTGGCTGAGGCTCGTTAGTCTCCAGCGTCTAAAACTTCAGCCGAGCGAGCCTGCTCTGCCCAGCCCCTGGACTCCACCGCCCGCACGTGCCCCACTGGTCGCCTAGGGTTGCCCGGGACCACGCGGGACGCGGATGTCGTCTGAACTCAGCAGCCTTACCGGTCCCAGGGTTCGGGAGGCGGGGTGGGAGCGCTCGGCCGGCTGCCGCAGGTCCACGCGGGGCGCCAAGTCTTCCAGCCGCGGCGACGGCTGCGGGGCCCGAGCGCGGAGCTGAGGCGGTCCCCACCCCCGGGGCTGGAGTTTGCAGAGGAGCCCGGCAGGAATGCGCGGAATGGGCGCTGGAATGAGACGCGCGCGGCTGGGGAGGGAGAGGAGGGAGTGGCGCTGCCACCCGCACCTTAGGGAGGAGACCCGGCCAGAGAGAGGCTGGGCTCCGCGACTGGGCGGAGCCCGGGAGACTGCGGGCGGCCACAGGACTGGGCACGGCGGAGACACCCAGGAACCCCGCGGACCCCTCGGCGCCTCCCGCCGCTCGCGCCCACACGCCCTGACTCCGATCTACGGATTTCCCGCTCTCATCCAGCTCCCCGCACCCCCGGGTGGCGTCGAATCCTAGCTGTCCCTCCACCACCTCCAGCTGAAAACCGTCCCCTCCGCCGGGGTGGGGCGCGCCTCGCCGCGCTCCTGGAGTACGCGGACGGGAGCAGGAAGGGCTGTTCCCTTCCCCGAGGCTGCTACGGAGGACACTCGCTCCGGGAGCAGGAAGCAGGAACTCCCGGCTCTGTTCCCAGATCCGCCACCGCTTTCCCTCGCCAGCCCTCCCCAACATTAGCCTTTCAGCTCTTTCCTTGTCCCCTGAGAGCTGCAGAACTGTCACTTCTCAGACAGCAGGAAAGGGGAGACCCGCCGTGGGCTCTCTTGTAACTCTGTAACTCTTTATCCTGTTAATAGATCCACTGGATGCTGGGAGACATAATAAAGATTAGGGCCCAGTGGTTCAAAGAGAGCTGGAACTTAGCTCGTTACTCAGGGTACAGGACAGCATCGCCCTCAAGTTACAAGTCTGAGTTTTAAAGAAGCGTGCCACATCAATTTAAGAGAAACACGTGGGCTCGGGCGTGTGGGAGTCTTTAGAACCATTTGGCTTACAGGGATCTGTTACTACCTAGCACCAGCACTCACCTTGTCACTTTGGCAAACTTAAAATCAAAGAAAAGCCTTCGCCATTCCCCCAAATCAAACAATCTCTGAAGCACTAGCATTAACTTTTTACTGCTGTGGCTCTCCCAGCCCGACCTGGTGAAACAAAGTCTGGAAGGTAGTAAACCTGCAGATTTATCTTATCGTTGGCCCAACCCTCGCAACCCAAGATGGAGGCATAGGTAACACATGAGGGTAGGGTAGCGCGGGAGACGTTAAAAGAAGGTATTATAAATGCCAAGGCTGTACCCAGAGAGGTGACCTAAAGAACCCGCAGAAATGCCAGCATCGTGGGACTGAGTACCCAGCCTCACACAGTGAGGACTTTGAAGGATGCAGCCCTCATTTGGATGTATACATTCTGCTATGCTTATTAAATGGTGAGTCATATCAAAGCTTGGTCACATCCCATGCACATGAAAAGAACATGGCAAGGCAGCAAGTGTATCTGTGAGCTTGAAGTACAAACTGTCCCACCACTTAATTCTCGACAGTCCTTCCCTGACTCTGGTACCAAGCTAAGTGCAGAAACAGGCCCCCCGCCTTCAGGAAGTTCACTGTTGAAGCAAGACAGTAATTCATCAATGCAAATCCACATGAATTCAAGAACAAAACCAATGAGATTCAAGGCACCGGGGTGACTCTTCCAAGTCTGATGTCTGCTCCCAACCCTGTGTGTGCTAGGCAACACTTAGAGATTGGTCTACTGAGTTACTCAGGCTGACCTTGAACTCTGTCAGCTGCCCCTGCCTCAGCCTTGGGAATCAATGGAATTGCAGTACAAGTCTTTGCTACCAGGTCTGTGGGGTGACCTTGATCCAGCTCTTGATGGAAACATAAGTTTACCAACTCTGTGTTTCAGGAAGGCTTGATGTGAAAAATAAGAGCCAAACAACTAGTAGGTGCTACACACCTGTGGGGGGTGGGCCACACCTTAAATCCTAGCAAGGAGCTTAAAGCCAGCGTAAAGCAAAGAGTAAGAGAAGCGGGCCCCATAAAGCAAAGAGTAAGAGAAGCGGGCCCCAGACTGTGAGGCTCATACAAGCTGTACTGAAGATGTGGCCTCCATCAAGGCCGCTTAGACTCTCAGGGGTCACTTTCTTGATACTATCATTAGACCCTCCGATCACAGGCTTGAATGTCAGGTGGAGACTCCTGTCCTGTCCTAAATACAAGCAGTGGCCCTGTGACTGAACAGAGGCTGGGAATCTGGAAATGAAGGTAAAGTTGTGTGTGATCTGTGGCTAGAGATTGTCTCTGAGACTGAGACAGAAAGCAGTTACAGCAGGATAGCTGACCACATCTCAAATGGAGTAAGAACTCTGGCCAGCTGTGGCCTGGTGGCCTGGTGGCCTGGTGGCAAGGACCAGAGAAAGTTAAAGCAGGGAGATCAAGCACTCATAGTCCAGCCAGCCTGGACTATGCTGCAAAACTCTGCCTCAAACATAAATATAGGGGCTGGAGAGATGGCTCGGAGGTTGAGAACACTGACTGCTTTTCCAGAGGTCCTGAGTTCAAGTCCCAGCAACCACCTATAATGGGATCTGGCGCCCTCTTCTGGCAGGCAGGCATATATGCAGGCAGAACAAGGTACAAAATAAATAAATGATAAATTAATTAATTAATTAATTAATTCGAACGACAGGCAATCAGGATAATGTGGAAGAGGAGTCTAGCCATGCCAATGTGGATGCGAATGGGAGGATGTGTCCTTCACAGACAACACAGAGCGTGATTGGAAATCCCTCTGCTTGCTTGCTTCTCTTCAAGACCATTGGGGATCCAAGCTGGAAAATGTCTTCAAACTTCCTGGCTCGTACCCTTATAAGCTTCTAGAGAATTCTAGGTCTTTGGGCACTCTATTTTCTGAGCAGATGAAGAGCCTCTCAGAAGACCTTCTGCTACGGAAAACTAATCATGTAGGTGCCCACTCTGAGGGGAGGTGACTAACAGCGATGTTGGTTGGTTTGGTTTTGTTTCTTGATTGGTGTATATGTGTGTATGCCTATATGCACACAGGTACCGCACCAGGCCAGAGGATGTGAGATCCCTACAGCTAGAGTTACAAGTGATAGTATGTGCTGGAGCCAGCCCCCAGTCCTCTACAAGCACACTCGATAACCACTCAGCCATCTTTCCATGCCCCTGATAGTGACTTTACAGAGGTGGTCGGTCCCTGGCCAGGTGTGTTCAGAATGTGAAGGGACAGGACCCGTGTTCACTGACCCTCAGGAATGAACCTACTGCTGGGAACGTTTTAGCTATTTACATCCAGCTGGAAGACACAGAGTCCCTCCAATTATATCACATGGCCCGTGACTTGCCCATTTCCTTGAGCTCCAGACCGCTCCAGTCCAACAAGCGTGTGGAGGCCAGAGGCAAGATGGTTGTGGTCAGAGCTGGGTTTGATGTGGAAAGGGCATTGGTGTTGATTAGGCCCAAGTCAAACTTAACAAACCATATTAATTAGTGTTAGCATATGCTGTTTGTTGTTATTTCCATTTCTGTAGTGAGCTTTGTTTTTCTAGTCCCTGTGGGTCATAATCAAAATATTCGTAGGGTCCTCTGTTTTACAAGCTCACTGTCATCTATTTGAAGGAATTGGTCAAAGCTGCAAGTAACAAAGGATTGTTTAAAATTTCTAATAGTTTCCTTAGTTTTTTTTTTTTTTTTT
>JADRCD010195944.1:32900-66909 GCA_019843815.1 Montemys delectorum | reverse complement strand
ATTAACATAGAAAGCTCTATGAGTTCAAGGTCATCCGGGGTTAAAGGTGTGGTGGCACACACCTTTAACCTGGGCCACACTTTTTGCTGGAGACGTATATAAGGATATTAGAAGAAGGAAGGCTCTCTCTGCTTCGCCTGCTTGCCTTGTGGGACTGAGTAATTGCTAGATCCTTGGACTTCCATTCACAGCTGCTGCCGTGACTGTTGTTGGGAGTTGATTGTTGGGAGTTGGACTACAAACTGTAAGTCATCAATAAATCCCTTTACTACATAGAGACTAAGTTCTGTGACTCTAGAGAACCCTAACTAAGACATAGTGTTTGGATTTGATGATTGAATATGAGAAGGATTCCCCCTTTCATGTGTGAAATTTATGGTGGTAAAATCAAAAGGCACATACCCTTCCTTATCTCTGAAGGACTTCTCTCAAATGGACACCCCATTAACCCATTGTCCTAGCCTTCCTTATCTTTAAAGGACTTCTGTCAAATGGATACTCCATTAACCCATTGTCTTAGCCTTACTTATCTTTAAAGAACTTCTGTCAAATGGATACTCCATTAACTCATTGTCATAGCCTTCCTTATCTTTAAAGGATATCTCTCTAATGGACATTTCATTAACCTATTGTCCAACCTTGTGTACCATTTTCTAATTCCTTTCTACACTGCAGCTTTCTTGTAGCAAGCTCTGTATTTTTTCATCTAATTCCTTTCTCCAATTTACATCTCATTATCAGTCCTTCTCCTCTCAGTCCCTTTTCACACAACTGCTCACTGTATACCTTCGTCCCCTTCTCCTCTGAGAAGGCAGAGCCCTCCTGGGTATCCCTCCAGCTTAGCACATCAAGTTACTTCAGGACTAGGTGCATCCTCTACCACTGAGGCCAGACAAAGTAGGTCACTTAGGGGATTCAAATCCACAGATATACAACAGATTCATGGAATGCTATAGTTCCAGTTATTTGGGGACCAGCATCAAAACCAATCTGCACATCTGTGACATATATGCAGAGGGCCTAGGCCAAGCTGAAGTATGCCCTTTGGTTTTTGATTCACTCTCTGGGAGCTCCAAAGGATCCAGGACACTTGACTTTGTTGGTCTTCCTGCAGAGTCCCCATTCTCCTTGGGTTCCTCTACCATCCACAAGACTCTAGAGTTCCGTCTAATATTGGCAGTGGATCTATCTCTCTACCTCTTTCCATTAACTGCTGGGTGGAGTCTCTCAGAGGACAGTTCTGCTAGGATCTTGCATGCAAGCATAAAAGAGTTGCATTAATAGTGTCAGTCATTAATAGTCTTATCATGGGTTCTTGCCAATGGGAATGGGTTGAAATTTGAGCAAGTCATTGGTTGGATATTCTCTTAGTCTTTGCTCTTTTTTATGTCCAGCCTTTTATTGTAATTTTTATTACATATTTTCTTTATTTACATTTGAAATGATATTTCCTTTCCAAATTACCCCTCTGAAAAAAATCCCTGTTTTCTACCCCCTACCCCTGCTCACCAACCCACCCTCTTCTACTTCCTGGCCCTGGCATTCCCCTACACTGGGGCATAGAGCCTTCACAGGACCAAGGGCCTCTCCTCCCATTGATGACCAACTAGGCCATCCTCTGCTGCATATGCAGCTGGAGCCATGATTCCCACCATGTGTACTCTTTGGTTGGTGGCCCCTGGGAGCTCTGAGGGTACTAGTTAGTTCATATTGTTGTTCACCCTAAGGGGCTGCAAATCCTTAAGATTTTTGGGTCCTCTCTCTAGCTCCTTTACTGGGGACCCTGTGGTCAGTCCAATGGATGGCTGTGAGCCTCTACTTCTGTGTAAGTTGGGCACTGTTAGATCCTCTCAGAAGACAGCTAAATCAGGCTCTGGTCAGACAGCACTTGCTGGCATCCACAATAGATTCTGGATTTGGTGATTGTATATGGGAAGGATCCCCAGCTGGAGCAGTCTCTTGATTGTCCTTTTCTCAGTCTTAGCTCCACATTTTGTCTCTGCAACTCCTTCCATGGGTATTTTGTTCCCCCTTCTAAGAAGAATTGAAGTATCCACAATTTGGTCTTCCTTCTTTTTGAGTTTCTTGTGGTTTTTGGATTGTATCTTGGGTATTCGGAGCTTCTAGACTAATATCCTCTTATCAGTGAGTGTATATTGTACTTGCTGATTTTGTTTGCCAACTTGACACAGGCTGGAGTGATCACAGAGAAGGGACTTTCAGTTGGGGAAGTGCCTTGGTGAGATCCAGCTGTGGGTCATTTTCTCAATTAGTGATCAAGGGGGTAGGGCCCCTTGTAGGTGGTCCCATCCATGGGCTGGATGTCTTGGGTTCTATAAGAGAGCAGGCTGAGCAACCCAGGGGAAGCAAGCCAGTAAGAAACTCCATGGCCTCTGTGTCAGCTCCTGTGTCCTGACCTGCTTGAGTTCCAGTCCTGACTTCCTCTCTGAGTTCCTGTGATCAACAGTAATGTGGAAGTAAGCTAAATAAACCCTTTCCTCCCCAACTTGCTTCTTGGTCATGATGTTTGTGCAGAAATAGAAACCCTGACTAAGACACATGCTATGTGTGTTCTTTTGTGATTGGGTTACCTCACTCAGAATCATATTCTCCAGATCCATCCATTACCGTAAGAATTTCATAAATTCATTGTTTTTAATAGCTCAGTAGTACTCCATTGTGTAAATGTACCACATTTTCTGTATCCATTCCTCTGTTGAGGGGTATCTGGGTTCTTTCCAGTTTCTGTCTATTATACATAAGGCTTCTATGAACATAGTGGAGCCTATGTCCTTATTACATGTTGGCACATCTTTGGATAAATGCCCAGGAGTGGTATAGCGGGGTCCTCTGGTAGTACTGTGTCCAATTTCCTGAGGAACCACCAAAGTGATTTTCAGAGTGGTTGTATCAGCTTGCAATCCCACCAGCAGGGAAGGAGTATTCCTCTTTGTCCACAACCTTGCCAGCATCAGCTGTCTCCTGTGTTTTTGATCTTAGCCATTCTGACTGGTGTGAGGTGGAATCTTAGGGTTTTAATTTGCATTTCCCTGATGACTAAAGATGTTGAACATTTCTTTAGGTACTTATCAGCCATTTGGTATTTCTCAGTTGAGAATTCTTTGTTTAGCTCTGTACCTCATTTTTAATAGGGTTATTTGGTTATCTGGAGTGTATCTTCTTGTGTTCTTTGTATGTATTGGATATTAGCCCTCTATTGGATATAGGATTGGTAAAGATTTTGTCCAATCTGTTGGTTGTCATTTTGTCCTATTGACAGTGTCCTTTGCATTACAGAAGCTTTTCAATTTTATGAGGTCCCATTTGACAATTCATGATCTTAGAGTATAAGCTATTGATGTTCTCTTCAGGAAAATTTCCCCTGTGCCTATGTGCTCAAGGGTCTTCCCACTTTCTTTTCTATTAGTTGCAGTGTATCTGGTTCTATTTGAAGGTCCTTGATCCACTTGGATTTGAGCTTTGTACAAGGAGATAAGAATGGATTAATTTGCCTTCTTCGACATGCTAACTGCCAGTTAAATCAGCACCATTTGTTGCAAATGCTGTCTTTTTTCCATTGGATGGTTGTAGCTCCTTTATCATAGATCAAATGACCATGGGTTTGTGGGTTCATTTCTGGGTTTTCAATTCTAATCGATTGATCTACCTCCCTGTCACTGTACCAATACCATGCAGTTTTATCACAATTGCTTTGTAGTACAGCTTAAGATCAGGGTTGGTTATTCCACCAGAAGTTCTTTTATTGTTAAGAATAGTTTTCACTATCCTAGGTTTTTTGTGATTCCAGATGAATTTGTAAATTTCTCTTTCCAACTCTGTGAAGAATTTAGTTGGAATTCTGATGGCGATTTCATTGAATCTGTAGGTTGCCTTTTGCAAAATGGCCATTTTTCTATATTAATCCTGCCAATCCATGAGCATGGGAGATCTTTCTGTCTTCTGAGAGCTTCGATTTCCTTCTCCAAAGATTTGAATCTTTTGTCATACAGATATTTCACCAAGGTATTTTATATTATTTGTGACTATTGTGAAGGGTGTTGTTTCCTTAATTTCTTTCTCATCCTGTTCATCCTTTGTGTTGAGGAAGTCTACTGATTTGCTTTAGTTAATTTTATATCCAGCTACTTTACTGAAGTTGTTTATCATGTTTAGGATTTCTCTGGTGGAATTTTTGTAGTCACTTAAGTGTACTATCATATCATCAGCAAATAGTGATAATTTGACTTCTTCCTTTCCAATTTGTATCCCTTTGATCTCCTTTTGTTTCCTAATTGCTCTGGCTAGGAAAAGAGCAGGCCACCTTATCTAGTCCCTGATTTTCATGGGATTGCTTCAAGTTTCTCTCCATTTAATTTGATGTTGGCTACTGGTTTCCTGTATATTGCTTTTACTATGTTTTGTAGTGGGCATTGAATTCCTGATATTTCTAAGACTTTTGTCATGGAGGGGTGTTGAATCATGTCAAATGCTTTCTCATGGATCATTAGAGTTCACAGTGTAGAAATGGCCAAGCTACCAAAGGCAATCTATATACTCAAGGCAATATCCATCAAAATTTCAATGTGATACCTCACAGATACTAAAATACATACACAAATTTCATATAGAATCACAGATAACTCAAGATAACCTAACAAATTTTGAATAATAAAAAATATTCCTACAGGTATCTCTAACTCAGGATTCAAGCTAAATCACAGAGTCACAGTAATAATATTAGCATAGCACTGGAACACAATAGACTAATTTATCAATGGAATTGGGCTGATGATCCACACAGACTCTACATTTGTACAGCCCCCTAATTTTTTGATAAAAAAAACTAATGGTATACACTATTGAAAAAACCCTGCATCTTTAAAAAATGATGCTCATTAAACTTAATAGCTACATGTAGAGGAATGGAACTAAATCCACATATCTCATGTGTAGGACCCTCACCTCCACTTGGATCAGGTCCTTAGCACAAACAGGACTCTATTTAATAAAAGAGTAGATCATATAGGGGTTTAGATGTGTCTTATTAGCACAGGAACACTGATAGTATAGACAATAAATCTGACAATAGATACATGTTATTGGTGTTCTTGAAATACAAAGCTTCTGATCAACAAAGAAACTAGGAAACTAGGAAAGCTAGAAGATCCTGAGCAGATGTCATACAGACCATAAGAGAACACAAATGTCATCCAAGACTACTATACGCAGCAAAACTCTCTATCACCATAGATGGAGAAACCAAAGTATTCCATGACAAAACCAAATCCACACAATATATCTCCACAAATCCAGCCCTTCAAAGGGTAATAAATGGAAAACTCAAACAGAAGGAGGGAAACTACATCCCTCAAAAAGCAAAAATGTAATCTTCCAACAAAACTAAAAGAAGATAGCCACATGAACAGAACTCAGGCTCTAACAACAAAAATAACAGCAAGCAACAATTACTTTTCCTTAATACCTATTAATATCAATGGACTCAATTCCCCAATAAAAACATGTAGACTATCAGATTCGGTTGTAAACAGGACCCAAAATTTTGTTGTATACAGGAAACCCACTTCAGTGACAAAGAGAGACACTACCTCAGAATAAAAGGCTGGAAAACAATTCTCCAAGCCAATGGTCCCAAGACAAAAGCTGGAGTAGCCATTCTAATATCCAGTAAAATAGACTTTCACCCTAAAGTGATCAAAAAAGTTAATGAAGGACACTTCATATTCATCAAAGGTATGATCTACCAAGATGAATTCTCAATTCTGAACCTCTATGCTCCAAATCAGAGGGCATCTACATTTATACAAGAAACTTTACTAAAACTCAAAGCACATATTACACTGTACATAGTAGTACTGGGAGATTTCAACACCCCACTCTCTGCAATGGACAGATCATGGAAACAGAAATTAAACTAGGACACTGTGAGACTAACAGAAGTTATGAAACAGATGGATTTAACAGGTATCTATAGAACTTCTTATCTTAAAACAAAAGGATATACGTTCTTCTCAGCACCTCACGATACCTTCTCCAAAATTGACAATATAATTGGTCATAAATAAGCCCTGAACAGATACAAGATGATTGAAATAATCCCTTGTATCCTATCAGATCACCATGGTCTAAGGCTGCTTCTCAATAACAACATAAACAGTAGAATGCCCACATACACGTGGAAGCTCAACAACACTCTACTCAATGATAACTTTGTCAAGGAAGAAATAAAGAAAGAAATTAAAGATTTTCTAGAGTTTAATGAAAATGAAGCCACAAAATATCCAAACTTATTGGACACAATGACAGAAGTCCTAAGAGGAAAACTCATAGCTTTAAGTGCCTACAAAAAGAAACTGGAGAGAACATATACCAGGAATTTGACAGCACACGTCCAAGCTCTAGAACAAAAAGAAGCAAATTCACCAAAGAGGAGTCAAAGACAGGAGATAATCAAACTCAGGGCTGAAATCAACCAAAAAGAAAATAAAGGACTATACAAAGAATCAACTAACCAGGAGCTGGTTCTTTGACAAAGTCAACAAAATAGATAAACCCTTAGCCAGACTAACTAGAGAGCACAGAGACATTATCCTAATTAACAACATCAGAAATGAAAACGGTGACATAACAACAGACAATGAGGTAATCCAAAAAGTAATGAGATCCTACTACAAAAGCCTATACTCAACAAAACTAGAAAACCTGGATGAAATGGACAATTTTGTAGACAGATACCAGGTACCAAAGTTAAATCAAGATCAGATCAACAGTCTAAACAGTCCCATATCTGCTCATGAAATGAAAACAGTCATTAATAGTCTCCCAACCAAAAAAAGCCCAGGACCAGATGGGTTTAGTGCCAAGTTTTATAAAACCTTCAAAGAAGACCTAATACCAATACTCCTCAAACTACTCCACAAAATAGAAACTGAAGTCACTCTACCCAATTCCTTCTATGAAGTCACAATGACTCTTATACCTAAACCACACAAAGACCTATTTAAGAAGGAAAATTTCAGATCAATTTCCATTATGAATATCGATGCAAAAATACTCAATAAATTTCTTACAAACCGAATCAAAGAACACATCAAAACCATCACCCACCATGATCAAGTAGGTTTCATCCCAGGGTTGCAAGGATGGTTCAATATATGGAAATCCATCAACGTAATTCACTACATAAACAAACTCAAAGAAAAAAAACCATATGATCATCTGATTAGATACTGAGAAAGCATCTAACAATATCCAACATCCCTTCTTGATAAAAGTCTTGGAAAGATTAGGAATTCAAGGCCCATACTTAGACATAGTAAAAGCAATATACAGAAAACTAGTAGCCAACATCAAACTAAATGGAGAGAATCTTGAAGCAATCTCACTAAAATCAGAAGCTAGACAAGGCTGCCCACTTTCTTGCTACCTATTTAATATTGTACTTTAAGTCCTAGCCAGAACAATTAGACAACAAAAGGAGATCAAAGGCTCACAAATTGGAAAAGAAGAAGTTAAATTATCACTCTTTGCTGATGATATGATAGTATACATAAGTGACCCCAAAAATTCCTCCAGAGAGCTGCTAAACCTGATAAACAACTTTAGCAAAGTAGCTAGATATAAAATTAACTCAAACTAATCAGAGGCCTTCCTCTACACAAAGGATAAACAGGCAGAGAAAGAAATTAGGGAAACAACACCCTTTACAATAGTTACAAATGATATAAAATACCTTGGTGTAACTAACTAAGCAAGTAAAAGATATGTTTGACAAGAACTTCAAGTCTCTGAAGAAGGAAATTGAAGAAGATCTCAGAAGATGGAAAGATCTCCCATCAAACCTCATACATTGAAACTAATAGAAAAGGAATTGTGGTGGATCCTCTAGCAAATAGGCACAGGGGAAAATTTCCTGAAGAGAATGTCAATAGATTATGCTCTAAGATGAAGAATTGATAAATGGGACCTCATAAAGTTGCAAACTTCTGTAAGGCAAAAGACATTGTCAAAAGGAAAACGGCAACCAACAAATTGGGAAAAGATCTTTACCAATCCTATATCTGATAGACCTAATATCCAATGTCTACAAAGAACTCAAGAAGTTAGACTCCAGAGAACCAAATAACCCTATTAAAAATGGGGTACAGAGCTAAACAAAGAATTATCAACTGATGAATACTGAATGGCTGAGAAGCACCTAAGGAAATGGTCAACATCCTTAGTCATCAGGGAAATGCAAGTCAAAACAACTCTGAGATTCCACCTCAAACCCGTCATATTGGCTAGGATAAAAAATTCAGGTGACAGCAGATACTGGCAAGGATATGGAGAAAGAGGAATTCTCCTTCATTGCTGGTGGGATTGCAAGCTGGTACAACCATTCTGGAAATCAGTTTGGCTGTTCCTCCTGAAATTGGATATAGTTCTACTGGAGGACCCAGCTATAGCACTCCTGGGCATTATCCAGAAGATGCTTCAACATTTAATAAGGGCACAGCCTCCACTATGTTCATATCAGCCTTGTTTATAATAGCCAGAAACTGGAAAAAAAATAGATGTCTCTCAACAGAGGAATGGATACAGAAATTGTGGTCCATCTACACAATGGAGTACTACTCAGGTATTAAAAACAATGAATTTATGAAATTCTTAGGGAAATGGATGGTTCTGGAGAATATCATCCTGAGTGAGGTGACCCAATCTCAAAGGAACACACATGTTATGCACTCTCTGATAAATGGTTATTAGCCCAGAAGTTCATAATTCAGGAAGAACAACCCACAAACCACAAGAAACTCAAGAAGAAGGAAGACCAAATGTGGACATTTAATTCCTTCTTAAAAAGGAGGAATGAAATACCCCCAGAAGGAGTTTCAGAAAATAACTATGGAGCAGAGATTGAAAGAAGGACAAGCCAACCTTATTTAGCTATCTCCTGAGAGGTTCTGACAGTACCTGACTAATACAGATGTAGAGGCTCACAGCCATTCATTTAACTGAGTACAGGGTCCCCAATGAAGGAGTTAGAGAAAGGACCAAAGGAGCTGAAGGGTTTGCAGCCCCTTAAGATGAACAACAATATGAACTAACTAGTACCCTCAGAGTTCCAAGTGTCTTAACCCCAACCAAGGATTATTCATGGTGGGACCGATTGTTCTGGCAGCATGTGTATAATAGAGGATTGCAAAGTCGATCATCAATGGGAGGAGAAGTGTTTGGCCCTGGGAAGGTTCTGTGCCCCAGTGTAGGGGAATGCCAGGGTCAATAAGTGGGAGAGGGTTGGGTGGCAAGCAGGGGGAGGGTGGAGGCAACAGGAGTTTGTTTTTGTTGTTTTTTGTTTGTTTGGAGTTTTCTTTTTTGGAGGTGAAACTGGGAAAGGAGAAATCATATGACATGTAAATAAAGAAAATATCTAATTAAAAGAATAAAAAAATGAATTTCAGACAAAATGTATGGTGATGGAAACAGTCATTTTGAATGAAGTAAACCAGAACCAGAAATAAACTTTTACATATTTTCTCTCTTTTGTGTATGTTAGCAATGATTCTTTACATATATGTGTATCTTTTGGAATACCCATTGAGATCAATAAATTAAAAATGGCCAGTGTATATGAGTGTGTGTGTGTGTGTGTGTGTGTGTGTGTGTGTGTGCATTTTCAATATATAGTGGGCACAAAGTGTAAAGAGGAATAATAAAACAAGAATGGTTGGTGAGAGAGTAGGGAAGAAGAGGGACTATGATGAGGGGTACCACAACTAAATACCTTTCACAGAGAACATATGTAAACCTGCTTTAAGATTTCTGAAATACTCTGTACCCCATTTTTAATAGTGTTATTTGGTTCTCTGGAGTCTAACTTTTTAAGTTCTTTGTGTATATTGGATATTATCCCTCTATTGGATGTAGGATTGGTAAGGATCTTTTCCCAATTTGTTGGTTGCCGTTTTGTCCTACTGACAGTATCCTTTGCCTTACAGAAGCTTTTCAATTTTATGAGGTCCCATTTGTCAATTTTTTTGCATTTTTATAGGCTATTTTCTTTATTTACATGTCATATGATAACTCCTTTCTCAGTTTCCCCTCTGGAAAACAAAACAAAACAAAACAAAAACAAAAGCAAAAACAAATTTCTGTTCCCTCCCCCTCCCCTTGCTTACTACCCAACCTTCGCCTATTAATCGCCCAGGCATTCCTCTACACTGGGGCATAGAATCTTCACAGGACCAAGGACCTTTCCTCCCATTGATGACTGATTTGGCCATCCTCTGCTGTACATATGCTACTGGAGTCATAGTCTCACCATTTGTACTCTTTGGTTGGTGGTTTAGTCCCTGGGAGCTGTGAGGGTACTAATTAGTTCATATTGTTGTTTGTCCTAAGGGGCTAAAAACCCTTCAGCTCCTTGGGTCCTTTCTCTGAGGATCCTGTACTCAGTCCAATGGATGGCTGTGAGCTTATACTGTATTAGTCGGGTACTGTCAGAGCCTTTCAGGAGACAGCTATATCAGGCTGCTGTCAGCCAGCAATTGCTGGCATCCACAACAGTGTCTGGATTTGGTGATTGAATATTGGAAGGATCTCCAGGTGGAGCAGTCTCTGGATTGTCCTTCCTTCAGTCTCTGTTCAATTGTTTGTCTCTGCAACTCCTTTCATGGGTATATGGTTAACCCTTTTTAGAAGGAACGAAGTATCCCCATTTTGGTCTTCCTTATTCTTGAGTTTCTTGTGGTTTGTGGATTGTACATTGTGTATTATAATTTTCTGGGCTAATATCCACTTATCAGAGTGTGCATACCACATGTGTTCTTTTGTAATTGGGTTACCTCACTCATGATCATCTTCTCCATATTCATCCATTTCCCTAAGAATTTCATAACTTCATTTTTTAAATAGCTCAGTTGTACTCCATTGTGTAGACATACTACATTTTCTGTATGCATTCCTCTTATGAGGGACATCTGGGTTGTTTCCAGTTTCTGTCTATAATACATAAGGCTGCTATGAACATAGTGGAGCCTGTGTCCTTATTACATGTTGGTGCATCTTCTGGGTATATGCCCAGTAGTGCTGTACCTGGGTCCTCAGGTAGTACAGTGTCCAATTTCCTGAGGATCTGCCAAAGTGATTTCCAGAGTGGTTGTACCAGCTTGAACTTCACCGTAAATAGGATTACGTAAATAGGATTAAATAACATTCTTGTTTCCCTTTTGTATCCCAATTCCTCCCAGAGAGCCCCCTTCAATACATACAATATCTTTTTTGTCATAATCTTTAAAATTTATAAAATATTACAACAATAAAAATGAGTGTTATAAAAGTTGTTTGATATAAAACAACAATCAATTTAACAGTGTTATGTAGATACTTGTCTACAACAACGTGGAAAATACATGTTTTTCTCAATACAAATTTTAAGTAACTTCAAACATATTAATTGTATATTTTAAAATAATACATCACTACTAGTATTTCCTTAAATGTACATAAATATATAAAGTCTTTTTGTTTGTTTGTTTTGTATTTAGTAGAGCTTAAAATCTTGGTTCTTACTGTGGTACAAGGCCAAAATAAGAACAATTTTTAGACAATGGATTTCGTTGTAATAAGGCTGTATTTCAATGGCCCTCACATCACCAAAGGATTTTATCTCCATCATAGCTAATCTGAGAGTAGACAGTTCTGCTGCCCCAATGAATGAATTGTAAGCACGATTTTTGGATACAGACTTCGTGCTATGGTCAAAGCTATTTGACTTGAGTAAGTGACTTTATTCTCAGCCCACACAGAACAAGTCAAATTCATTTAAGAAATGGGCTGTGTATTAAGATTGTCTATCCATAAAGCCATTCAACAAATGTTTCAATGAACAATGGTTCTACTTGGAGGTTGGCACAGACATTAGGTAAGGGTAAGAATCTGGGTCTTTGGCTGTGATAATTTTGAAAAGCAAGCATTCATCTTAGAGAAAGAGTAACTTATAAAATCATCTTCTTCAAACTTGATACAAGAGTTACAAATGTCAAGCAAAGCATTCATTCTCTCTTTTTGTTGTTCTCTTACAAGTCCCCTCCCATATTAATTGTCTGTATTTTTTGGGTATATAAATACTTTTGAAATATGTAAGCTGTTCTGAGGACCATAATATAGTTTAAAAAAATAAATTAAACAATTGTACTTATAGAGAGGCTGAGATAGAAGAAGCAAGAATTCAAGTCCATTATGTTGTACACAGCAAGACACTGTCACAAACAAAAAAGCAGAAAGTGTATATGGATTGTACAAAATTGGACCTATTTCTCCAATTACCAAATTAAAAAGAGAATTGGATAACAATCAATAAATTTCTAATTTTTCATATTTTTGGATTTCAATCAACTGGGATATGTTGGTAATATTAATTTTTATGTTAAGATATTACAAAAAAGTAATTGTTACTTCCTGTTGTTTTTGTTGTAAGAGGTATAATTAGATTTGTGTGGATTTGTTGAAAGATTACCTTCTTGCTTCTTCTAGGGTATAGTTTAGCTCCTTATGTTGAAGTTTTCCATCTATTATCCTTTGGAGGGCTGGATTTGAGGAAAGATTGTGTAAATTTTGTTTTGTCATGGAATATCTTGTTTTCTCCATCTATGGTAATTGAGAGTTTTGCTGGGTATAGTAGCCTGGGCTGACATTTGTGTTCTTGTAGGGTCTGTATGACATCTGCCCAGGATCTTCTAGCTTTCATAGTCTCTGGTGAGAAGTCTGGTGTAATTCTGATAGGCCTGCCTTTATATGTTATATGACCTTTTCCCTTACTGCTTTTAAAATTCTTTCTTTGTTTAGTGCATTTTGTGTTTTGATTATTATGTGGCAGGAGGAATTTCTTTTCTGGTTCAGTCAATTTGGAGTTCTGTTGGCTTTTTGTAAGTTTATGGGCATCTCTTTCTTTAGGTTAGGGGAAGTTTTCTTCTATAATTTTGTTGAAGATATTTACTGGCCCATTACATTGGGAGTCTTCACTCTCTTCTATACATATTATCCTTAGGTTTGGTCTTCTCATTATATCCTGGACTTCCTGGATGTGTTGGGTTAGGAGCTTTTTGCATTTTACATTTTCTTTGACTGTTGTGTCAATGCTTTCTATGGTGTTTTCTGCCCCTGAGATTCTCTCTTCTATCTTGTATTCTGTTGGTGATGCTTGCATCTATGACTCCTGATTTCTTTCCTAGGTTTTGTAACTCCAGGGTTGTCTTTCTTTCTGATTTCTTTATTGTTTCTATTTCCATTTTTAGATTCTGGATGGTTTCGTTCAGTTCTTTGATCTATTTGATTGTGTTTTCCTGTAGTTCTTTAAGGGATTTTTGTGTTTCCTCTTGAAGGGCTTCTAGCTGTTTACCTGTGTTCTCCTGTATTTCTTTGAGGGTATAATTTATGTCTTTCTTAAAGTCCTTTATTATCCTCATGATAAGTAATTTTATATCTGAATCTTGCTTTTCCAGTGGAATGGTGTGTCCAGGACTTGCTATGGTGGAAGAATTAGGTTCTGGTGATGCTAAGTAACCTTGGTTTGTTTTGCTTATATTCTTACGCTTTCCACGTACCAACTGGTTACCTCTAATGCTACCTACCCTTGCTATTCTGATTGGAGCCTGTCTTTCCTGTGATTCTGGTTGTGTCAGAACTCCTCAGGGTCAAGCTCTCTCTGTGACTCTGTGATTTTGTCATCCTGTGATCCTGGGATTTTTAGAGCCCCTTGGGAGTACAGCAGCTTCCTCTGGGTGTTGTGGGACTGGCTGAGAAACTTATGACCAATGTCCACTCAGGACACCAGCCCAGAGAGACTGGAAAGACTCTTTGTTTCTTTCTTTGTTTCTTCCGTTGTTTCTTTCTATATTTTTTTGTCTTCCCTCCTTCCTTCCTTCCTTCCTTCCTTTCTTTCTTTCTTTCTTTCTTTCTTTCTTTCTTTCTTTCTTTCTTTCTTTCTTTCTTTCTTTCTTTCTTCTTTCTGGATCAAGTTGTTATTGAATAGAGAGTTGCTCAGATTCTATGGGTATGTGGCCTTTCTGTAGTTTTTGTTGCTATTGCAAACTGCCCTTTTTTCTTTGGGATATGATAGGATGGATGGTATTATTATAATCTTCTTGTATCTGTTGAAGCTTTTTTTGTGTTCAATTTTATGGTAAATTTTGTAGAAGATACCAGGAGTTGCTGCGAAAAGATATGTTGTATTGTTTTAAGGTGAAATGTTCTGTAGTTATATTAAATCCATTTGGTTCATAATTTTTTTTTAGTTTCATTGTGTCTTTGTTTAATTTCTTTTTCCTTGATCTGTTCATTGGTAAGATTTGGGTGTTAAAGTCTCCCAGTATTATAGTGTAAGGTTCAATGTGTACTTTGAGTTTTATTAACATTTCTTTTACAAATGTGCTTGCCCTTGCATTCATGGTGTAGAAGTTCAGAATTGAGGGTTCATTTTGGTGGATTTTTTATTTATATAAGTATGAAGTGTCCTTTCTCATATTTTTTGCATAACTTTTGGTTGATAGTCTATTATATTGGGTATTAGAATAAGTACTCCAGCTTGTTTCTTGGGAGCATTTGCTTGGAAAAATTTTTTCCAGAGTTTTATTCTGAGGTAGTGTCTGTCTTTGTCACTAATGTGTGTTTCCTGTATGCAACAAAATGTTGGGTCCTGTTTATCTATCTGGTCTGTTAGTCTATGTCCTTATATTGGGGAATTGAATCCATTTATGTTGAGAGCTACTAAAGAGCAATGACTGTTGTTTCCTATTATTTTTGTTTTAATTGGTGCTTTTATATTTGTGTCATTCTTTTCTTTTGGGTTTCTTGTGAGAAGATTATTTTCTTTGTTTTTCTTGGGTATAGTTTCCCTATTTGTGTTGGCATTTTATTTCTATTATCTTTTATAGGGTTGGATTAAGGGAAAATACTGTTGAAATTTCATTTTGTCATGGAATATCTTGGTTTCTCCATCTATGGTGATAGAGAGTTTTGCTGGGTATAGTAGCCTGGGCTGCCATTTGTGTTCTCTTTAGGTGTATGTGACATCTGTCCAAGATCTTTGTCATTTTGTAGGCTTCTTTTAAGTTTATGGGCATCTCTTTCTTCAGGTTTGGGAAGTTTTCCTCTATGACTTTGTTGAAGATGTTACTAGTCCTTTGATTTGGGAATCTTCACTATCTTCTATAACTAATATTCTTTGATTTGGTCTTTTCATTGTGGCATGAATTTCCTGAATGTTTTGGTTTAGGAGTTTTTGACAGCTTGTATTTTCTTTGAATACTGTGTCAATGTCTTATGTGGTATCTTTTATGCCTGAGATTCTCTCTTCAGTCTCTTGTATTTTGTTTTTGATGCTTGTATCTATTACTTCTGTTTTCTTTCCTAGGGTTTGTATCTCCAGGGTTGTCTCCAATATGATTTCTATATTGCTTCTAATTCCATTTTTATATCCTGTATTGTTTTGCTCAATTCCTTCACCAGTTTCATTGTATTTTCTTGTATTTCTTTAAGGGAGCCATGTGTTTTCTCTTTAAGGGTTTCTACCTGTTTACCTGTATTCTCCTGTATTTCTTTAATGGAATTACTTATGTCTTCTGTAAGGTCCTCTAGCATCTCCATGAGATGTAACTTTTGGTCAGAGTCTTGCTTGTCAGGTATTTTAGGGTATCCAGGCCTTGCTGTGTTGGGAGTGCTGGGTTCTGATGCTGCTAAGGGGCATTGGTTTCTATTGCTTATATTATTGTGCTTACCTCTCACCATCTGTTTATCTCAGGTGTTGACTGGTCTTGTTGTCTCTCACTGTATTTTGTGCCCCCTGTTAGCCTGGTTGTGATCAAGCTCCTGGTAATTGGGCTGTGTCTCTGTGTGGGAGGGTGTCTGGAGCATCACTTCTGTCCCAAGCCATGTTGTGAGTTGGAAGGAAGATGTGTCTCCTTCAGTGCAGGATGAATAGTGTTAGCCTCTGCTTGGGTTCATGGGGGTCCCAGTTAGGCTAGATATTGGAGTAAGAAGGGGTGTCTCAACTGTGAGCCTGTTTGTGTCAGAGTACTTGGGAGTTGTCTTGCTCAGGGTTTCTATTCCTGCACAAAATTCACGACCAAGAAGCAAGTTTGGGCGGAAAGGGATTACTTAGGTTACTTCCACACGGCTGTTGATCACCAGAGGAAGTCAGGACTGGAAATCATGCAGGTCAGGAAGTAGGAGCTGATGCAGAGGACATGGAGAGATGTTCCTTACTGGCTTGCTTCCCGCTGGCTTGCTCAGCCTGCTCTCTTATAGAACCTAAGACTTCCAGCCCTGGGAGTGCACCACCCACAAGGGGCCCAACCCCCTTGATCACCTATTGAGAAAATGCTCCACAACTGGATCTCTTGTAGGCACTTCCCCAACTGAAACTCCCTTCTCTGTGATAACTCCAGCCTGTGTCACGTTGACTCACAAAACCAGCCAGAACAGGAGTCAAGCTGTTTCTGTGTGTGGGAGGGGTCTGGAGAGTCAAATCTGCCCCTCACCAAATTGTAGTGTAAATTTTGTTTCTGCAATTTCAACCATGCAAATTGTTTCCATGTAAACCAAACACATCTATATCAAGGTAGACTTAGATGATCAAAATGAAGTAAAGTTTAAAGACTGGAGTTACTGGAATCCAGGTATCTGCTCCTGATGGTCCTGGTGCCAGGTGAGAAGATCCTGGGAGTATTGGTTTTGAATTCTTGGACCATGTTGGTATAAATTCCTGTGAAGACCAGTCTCCACTTTCTAGATTCTTATAATAGCATTCCATCAACAGAGCTTTGTCTGCCCCAGTTCTCTCCACTGCATACTGCTCATGTGTGATGTAGTCATTCTTGGGATAAGGGGGATGTATGCCCACCATTGGCAGCTTTTAAATGCTGGACCTGCCTTACTTTTTCAAACACTGTGTGGCCTTTCAACTTTGGTAATGAGTCTGGCTTCCCTAGATGAGAGCCTTCCTTTCATTTCTTTCCTTCCCTCATCTTCATGACATTTTTCAATACCATTCTACTGGCTTCATCTTTCTTTACCTTCAGAGCATTGTAGCTTCTTTCAACTTCCTGAAAGTTTCTTACTATAAAATTATTTTATTTTGGCATTCTCTATATTCCCTAAAGTGAATTTCTCACACATGCATGACAGATGGTTCCCACCAAGTGGCAACCTATCCTTTCTTGTATTGTGTATGTCCAGCCCCTTTCTAGCCTGATAGAGTGTACAGACAGAACTAGTATGCTTGGCAGACTTTTCCTTTCCTGGTACATTTGACTCACAAAGATTTAAAGAGTGAAAAAATTAAACAGCCATAAAAGTCACAGATGGAACAAGCCATGGAGAACATCATCAAAACCTTCCACCAACACTCCAGGAAGGAGGAAACCCAGATCCCTGAGCCAGAAGGAATTCAAAGACCTGGTAGATAATAATATGCCAAACTCCTTCAAGTTAAGTCTTGATTAGTAAGAGAGGGGAGTTCAGTCTACAATAATTAGAGATAAAATTCCTGCACCTTCCACATAGATACAGCAAGGACTCTCTCACTGGAGGTAAGAAAATTCAGTCACAGGTTATCAGGAAGAAAATATTTGTAATATATGAAGCTGTGTTCTGGGCAGACAATTGTGTAGGCAAACCTGAAAGTGACAATATTTTTGATGGAAACACAACATTCAGAACACAGATAAAACAGTATCCTGGGAGTACAGAGGAGGATGAGATAGAGTCCTATGGGTGGTCTACGTTGAGCATTAGAGAGTGGACTATTAGTAAGTGGACTAAAGAGAATTCCCTTACTAAGATGGTGACATTTGAGCTCATACTTCAGTTATGGTAATAGACTTGAGGCTAGTCCTTGATAGGAAGTTGAGGGACATTAAGCCTCTACAGAGAGTCACATTAGATTTGAGAAACTAGGGTAGATAATTCAGAACTTTAGATCATGAGGAGAGAAATAAGCACAAAACCCACATGCAGAAAACACTGTCAGATATCAATATTTCCTTCTGCTCAAGAAATGACCAGTCAGTTCTTGGTAAAGGGATTTATTTGAAAAGAATGCCAATAGAGTCCTGTAAAGAAGTGAATAAGATACATAAGATAAGTCCCAGTGTCAGTCTATTATGCTTAGCGCAGTAGGCTGGTATCCAGGCCTATTAGAAGACCAGTTAAAGTCAAGAAATGTCACTGTAGGAATTATTGCAGACAAAGAACTCCTCATACATGAGGATCTCAGGAAAACAACGTGCTTCCTTCAGGAAGACAGGAAGTACACAAGAGACTCTTGAGGCAAGTCTCTCCTCTCTATGCATCCTACATTGATTTTAACAGTTTTCTCAAATCCCAGTCCAAATCAGTATGATAGAACAGGAAGTGCTGATCTTGAAAATGGGCTAATTGGGTAATGGTAGGGACTTTAGCCTGTGTCAGCCAGTGAGTACAACAAAGACTTGCAATTAGCTGGTACTCGCTGCTAGACCTGGATCATCCTTCTTCACATTACTCTCTCTCAGGCTTTATTACAATTTTTGAGATCAATAAAACCTATACCTTCCTCTACTCCATCATGATCTCATGCATCTGGTTTACTGAATGTCTCCTTACTATATGGAGGGTGGTGCAGATTCCTATAAGTCAGGTCTGAATTTGTATGCTTCCTGCAACCTATATACCCCACCCATCTTTCCAAAGCCTAGACTCCTAAGATCCTCTTCAGAGAAGATTTCATTCTCATGTGTTCTGGGGATCAAAGCTGAACATTTCTAGACATACATATAATTCCCTGACCTTTTAAGTACTATAGACCAAGTGTCCAATATAGACTACAGTCTCTGGAACAAATTGGAAAGTCTTTAGCACAAGCTTACTATCACCTCCAACATAAGCACTCAGTCTACCATTTGTAAATTTAAATTGATCCCGTAGGTTTACCATATGATCACTCACCTGACTCCCTAGTTCTCTTCTGTGCCCATAGCTAAGACTACCAATTATATATTTTCTTTTTTTCTTTTTTCTTTTGGGAGAGGAAAACATTTATTTCACCTTATATCTTATGAATAGTAGTCAGGACAAGAAATCAAACATGAACTTGGAGGCAGGCACTGAAGAAGAGGTCATGAAGGTATAGGATTACTATCTTATGCAGACTGAATTCCTATTCCATCTGTTCAGGGATGGCACTTGCAATAGTAAATCGTCAGTAAAGAAAATAGCCAATGAACTTTTGCCTACTAGACAATCTGATGGACATATTTTCTCAACTTAAATTTCATTTTTCAGTTTTACTCCTTGTTAGACTATATTTAATAAAAAACAAGGAAAAGCAAAAGAAGGAAAGAGAGAAGGAACAAAGGAGACAAGTAAGACAAGAAGAAAGAAAGAAAATGAAAAAAGAAAGGAATAAATTAAGATTTTTCTCAAAGAACCATTTCTTGGGTTTGTTGATTCTTTGTATAGCTACTTTTGTTTCTACTTGGTTGATTTCAGCCCTGAGTTTGATTATTTCCTGACTTCTATTCCTCTTGGGTGTATTTTGCTTCTTTTTGTTCTAGAACTTTCAAGTGTGCTCTCTCCAGTTAATTTCCCATAATTCTTTAAGGAATTTTTGTGTTTCCTCTTTAAGGGAGTTCCCTTGTATTTCCTTAAGGGAGTTATTTATGTCCTTCTTAAAGTCCTCTATTATCATGAGATGTGATTTTAAATGAGAGTCTTGCTAATCTAGTGTGTTGTTGTACCCAGGGCTTGCTGTGGTGGGAAAATTGAGTTCCAAGGATGCCAAGTAGTCTTGATTTCTATTGCTTATTATCTTGCCCTTGCCTCTTGCCATCTGGCTATCTCTGGTGTTAGCTGTTTTTGCTGTGTCTGACTGTGGCTTTTCCCTCCTTCATGTCTGTGAGTCAGTACTCCTGGGAGATCAGTTCTCTCCTGGATGAATTTCCACATAGAGAGCTGTGGCATAAGGTCAGCTCCACATTGCAGTGTCCTGATGACTCTGGGCTGGTCCCTCTTGGGCCAGGAATTTGAACAGAAGTGATGGTGTTATCTGTGCTCACAAGTATGCCAGCACTACTGCAAAACCAGCTCTCATCTGGTGGTATTTAGGTACGGAGCTCTGTGTCACAAAACAGCTGTGGATGCAGAAAGATACCAGAAGGATCCTGTCTCTAAGTTCCTGTGTTCTCAGGTCTCTGGGACAATCTCTGAAGCAGAATTGGTGCTCTTACCTGTGCTTACAGGTGTGCCAGCACTCCTGGGAAACTAGCTATCTCCTGTTGGTATTTGGGTATGGGGTACTGAGGCACAGGATTAGCTCTGGGTGCAGACAAAAACCAGAAGGCCAATTATATATTTTTTATTTACAGAAAGAGAAAAAGAACTAGAAAACCATGAAATACATGATGGATGACCTTGACAGAAGTGAACATGGTCAGGTGAGCTTTGATGAACTTGTAGACATAGTCTTGAGGAATGAACATAAGGAATTCCATCAGCAAACATACTCACATGGCCATGGTCACAGTCCCAGGCATGAGTAAGGGATCATAAAGGATGACAATGGCCATTGTCACAGCAACTAATCAGAAGGCCAATCCACTTTGCACTTGCCCAACCAAAGATGAAATGAATGTCACCTTTTAAAACCTTATTTGTGGAGCTGTTGGATGGTAAAAAATAAAGTTTTCCTGCATACCAGTGTCCTCCATGATATTTCTGTCTCATATACTTGTCCTTTTCAGTGGCCGGAGCCCCAGACAAGCCTCTTTTTGTTTGAAACTCAAGCCCCACATATCATCATAATAAAATGACCACCAATAAGTCATCTCTGTTCTTTGATTTTCTAGTGTTCACCTGTCACCATATCCACATCTAATACACCCTCCTTTTTGAGTGTGAGTTTCCATGATTATTCTATTAATGAGAACTTCATAACTGTAGCAAAAGCAGTTGGACTTCCCTCAAAATGCCAGCCATTTCCAACCTTGGCACAGCCCATTTTCCCTGAGCTCTGCCCACAAAGTCTTTTAATAGAAGTATATTCAATCAAAAGTTTTTCTGGAACTTTTCTATGTCTAGGGAGTAATAGTGGAACTCTAGAAGTGTGAATACATGAGTATTTGTGCTTAACAATCCATTTCTGAGTTCATATTGCATTCCTGTTTCTTACTCTAAGCAGTTACCCTAAAATATGGTATTGGTATCTGTGTAATAAGATAATAACATTTCCCTTCCCAACAACTCTGGAAAGAAGGGGATGGGGATAGCTGGACAATATCTGTGAAGATATTTATTAATTGTGCATCCTTGGGGCTACCATAGGAAGCTGGAGTTGTTATATAGTCTTTTATGCTTCCTCTCATGAGCCTCTTCAGTGAAGGGCCCTTGAGTCAATGGCTGCAAATTATCTCTATCAATCATCTTTGGAGAACAGTGGACTTTGGCTATTTTAGAAAAATAGGAGCAGGAGAACTTTTTCTACCATGTTTAGATTTCTACTTAATGGATCTAGCCCTTGGAGGGAAAACAATACCTAATCAGTAAGGACACTCATCCCCAGAAACACCTGAGGACCCTGAGTTGACCCAGCCAGCAAGCGAAAGCTTAGTTGTCCTGATTCTGCTTGCCTGGCATTTCCCTAATTCAGCCTTGATTTTTCAGGCTCTGACATTCCTATACAGGTGTCAGCTTTCCAAATACTTTGTTTCTCCTTGTTTAGAATTAAAATTTTACTCTCTGAACTTAGAGTGTCATCATCCCTGGGAATACATACTCTTTTGCTAGTTTCTCATTGAGGCAGGGATATCCAAGGATCATCAACAAAGATCAACCATCAAAATGTGCAGTTAAGTTAAAGGTTGATGCTAACAAGAACAATGGAAGAAACACACAGGAAAAGTAGAAGAGGGCTGAGGATATCTGAGAAACTATCTTGTGAATAACTAGTTTCCTTCTCTGTATCTGGTTGGAGTCATATTGCCATATATTCCTATAGAATTTTTTTCTCATCACAGCCCTCCAGAAATCCTGACATTCTAGAGCTCAAGTGGTCTCTGGACTGTGTCCCTGACATCAAAGAATGTCATGTTGGTGGAGATACGTCTGCTCCACTTATCTCAGGTCTGTTGTGTCCATTCACTCTCAACTACTGTCACCAATATTTGTGTCTCCATTGGCTGAATTGAACAAGAAACAAAAGATTATAATCTAAGGAATTAGTTCACCATGTACTCTCAACTTAACCTCAAATGCTGTAGACATCATGTTCAGTTGCCATCCATAACTTCCCAAATATCCCAATAATTCCTTGATATCCCATGGATGTTGTTCTTCAGAGTTTCATTGATGAGGCTTCTCTGGAGTAACAGAACATACAGATTGAATCTAAGTAAAGAAATGAGATTTATTTGATTGACTTATATTTATGGTTCAGCTAGTCTGAAAATGATTGTCTATGAACTGAGAGTCTATGAACTTACTATTTGTTAAGCTCATGAACCTGCATATTTCTTTTGGTTGGGAGCAGATGCTGGAATATCAATGAAGTAGTCTCTAATGGCAGTAAAGAATTGTACTTATTATCAGGACAAGTGCAAGTAGAGAAAAAGGAAAAGCTTCCCCCCCCATGTCCTTATAAAAGCTTCCTACAGAAAATGTAGTCCAGATCAAAGGTGTTTTTGTGGCACAAGATGCAGATTGTAGATCTGATTTCATAATCCAAAGATCTGGATTAGAAGTGAATCTTCATGCTTCAAATTAGTAAGAAATGCTCACAGGTGTGCCCTCTTTTGAACTTTGGTTACATTCAGACATACTGAGTTACAATCAATAATACCCATCACAAATCCTATCCCTTGTCTATTTGCACTTCTTTGGGGAGTTTTACACATAAAACTTCTCTTTAGATAAACTCATAGCCAAACTAACTAAAGGGCATAAAGACAGTATCCAAATTAATAAGATTAGAAATGAAAAGTGACCATAACAACAGAAACTAAGGAAATTCAAATCTTACTATGCCTATACTCAACATAACTGGAAAATCTAGATGGTATGGATGATTTTCTAGCTAGATACCAGGTACCAAGTATAAAGTAATATCAGATAAACTATCTAAACAGGCCTATATCCCCTAATGATACAGAAAAAATTTTTAAACACCTCCCAAACAAAAAAAGTCCAAGGCCAGATGGCTTTAGTGCAGAATTGTATCATGCCTTCAAAGAAGAGCTAATGCCAACACTCATCAAATGATTCCATAAAATAAAAGCAGAAGAAACACTACCTAATTCATTTTATAAAGCCAAAATTACTCTGATACCAAAAGTACACAAGGAGGTAACAAAAAAGAGAATTTCACCAATTTTGCTTATGAACATTGATGCAAATATACTCAATAAAATTCAAGCAAACCGAATCCAAGAACATATCAAAACCATCATTCATCATGATCAAGTTGGCTTCATCCCAGGGATACAAGGCTGGTTTAATGTATGAAAATCCACATAAATGATCCATTATGTAAACCAATTTAAAGAAAAAAATTACTTGATCATCTTATTAGATTCTGAAAAAGCATCGGTCAAAATACAACACCCCTCATGTTAAAAGTATTGATAGACGAGTAATTTAAGGCATGTATCTAAACATAATACAAGCAATATACAGAATATCAACAGTGAATATCAAATTAAATGGAGAGATACTTGAAACAATCCCATTAAAATCAGGGACAAAACAAGACTGCCCAATTTCCTCCTATCTATTCAATATAGTACATGAAGTTCTAGCTAAAGCAAGAAGTCAACAAAAGGAGATCAAGTGAATACAAATTGCCAGAGAATAAGTCAAGATATCACTCTTTGCAGATGATATGATAGTATACATAAACAACACCCAAAATTTTACGAGAGAACTTCTACAGCTGAAAAACAACTTAGCAAGTTGCTAGATATAAATTTAACTCAAACAAATCAGTATTCTTTCTTTATACAAATGATAAACAAACTGAGAAAGAAATTAGCAAACAACAACCTTCACAATATTCACTAATAATATAAAACATTTTGGAGTAACTCTAGTAAAACAAGGGAAAATTTTTCAAAAACATTATTATATATTTTCTTTATTTACATTTCAAATATTATCCCCTTTCCTGGTTCCCCCTCTGAAAATCCCCTATCTCCTTCCCACACACCCTGCTCATCAACTAGCCCCTCCCACTTCCTGTCCCTGGTATTCTCAAATATTGGAGTATAGAGCCTTCACAGGACCAAGGGCCTCTCCTCCCTTTGATTACCAACAAAGCCATCCTCTTCTCAGTATGCAGCTGGAGCCATGAGCCCCTCCACGTGTACTCTTTGGTTGGTGGTGTAGTCCTTGAGAGCTCTGGGAGTACTGGTTAGTTCATATTGTTGTTCCTCCTATGGGGTTGCAAACCCTTCAGCTCCTTGGGTCCTTTCTCTAGCTCCTCCAGTGGGGACCCTATGCTCATTCCAATGGTTGGCTGAGAGCATCCACTTCTGTAATTGTCAGGCACTGTCAGAGCCTCTCAGGAGACAGCTATATCAGGCTCCTGTCAGCAAGCTCTTGTTGGCATCCACAATAGTGTCTGTTTGGTGACTGCATATGGGATGGATCCCCAGGTGGGCCAGTCTCTGGATGGCCTTCCCTTTAGTCTTTGCTTACACATTGTCTCCATAACTCCTTCCATGGTAATTTGTTCCTCCTTCCAAGAGGGACTGAAGTATCCACACGTTGGTCTACCTTCTTCTTGAGTTTCATGTGGTCTGTGAATTGTAACTTGGGTATCCCTAGCTTCTGAGGTAATATCTATTTATCAGTGAGTGGATACCATGTGTGATGATTTGTGGTTGGGTTACCTCACTTAAGAGGATATTTTCTAGTTCCATCCTTTTGCCTAAGAAAATCATGAAGTCATTGTTTATAATAGCTGAGTAGTGCTCCATTGTATAAATGTACCACATTTTCTATATTCATTCCTCTGTTGAGGGACATCTGGGTTGTTCCCAGCTTCTGGCTACTATAAATAAGGCTGCTATGAACATAGTGGAGCATGTGTGCTTATTACATGCTGGAGCATCTTCTAAGTATATGCCCAGGAGTGGTATTGCTGGGTCCTCAGGTACTACTATTTCCAGTTTTCTGAGGAACAGCTAAACTGATTTCCAGAGTTGTTGAACCAGCTTGCAATCCTACCAGCAATGAACACACACACCTATGGTCACTTGATCTTTGACAAAGGAGCTAAAACCATCCACTGGAAAAAAAGACAGCATTTCAACAAATAGTGCTGGTTCAACTGGCAGTCAGCACGTAGAAGAATGCAAATTAATCCATTCTTATCTCCTTGTTCAAAGCTGAACTCCAAGTGGATCAAGGACCTGTGCATAAAACGAGAAATACTGAAACTAATAGAGGAGAAAGTGAAAAAGAGCCTCGAGCACATGGGCATAGGGAAAATTTTCCTGAACAGAACACCAATAGCTTATGCTCTAAGATCAAGAATATACAAATGGGACATCTCTAAAAATTGCAAAGCTTTTGTAAGGCAAAGGACACTGTCAATAGGACAAAGTAGCAACCAACAGATTGGGAAAAGATTTTTACCAATCGTACATCTGATAGAGGGCTATATCTAATGTATAAAAAGAACTCAAGAAGTTAAACTCCAGAGAAACAAATAACCCTATTAAAAATGGTATACAAAGCTAAACAAAAAATTCCCAACTGAGGAATATTGAATGTCTAGGAAGCACTTAAAGAAATGTTTAACACCCTTAGTCATCAGGGAAATGCAAACCAAAACAACCCTGAGATTCTACCTCACACCAGTCAGAATGGCTAAGATCAACAACTCAGGTGACAGCAGATGCTGGCGAGGATGTAGTGAAAGATTTTTATGATGAGAACTTCAAGTTTCCCCAGAAAGAAACTGAAGAAGGCCTCAGAAAAATGGAGAGATCTCCAATGTTTACTGATGTTAGAATTAACATAGTAAAAATGGCTATCCTATCAAAAGCAATCCACAGATTCATTGCAATTCCCATCAAATCCCAATGTAAGTCTTCAAGGAGATAAAAAGAGCAACAGTCAATTTCATATAGAAAAACAAACAAAAAAAAAAAAAAAACCAAGGACAGGGAAAACAATTTTTACCAGTAAAAGAACTTCTGGGGGAATCACACACTCTGACCACAAGCTATACTACAGAGCAATAGTGATAATAAACATATGGCATTGGTACAGAGACAGACACTTCAATCAATGGAATAGAATTGAAGACCCAGAATAAAATCACATACTTTCAGACACTTGATTTTTTACAAAGAAGCCAAAAATATACAATGGACAAAAGAAAGCTACTTCAATAAATGGTGTTGGTCTAACTGACAGTCAGTGTGTAGAAAAATAAAAATAAATCTTTATTTCTCATCTTGCACAAAGCTCAAGTCCAAAAGGTTCAAAGATCTTAATAAAATGAGATACACTGAATCTAATCAAAGAGAGCCTCAAACTCATTGTTAAATGGTGATATTTCCTATACAGAACTCCAATGGCTCAGACTCTAAGATCAAGAATTGATGAATGGGACCTCATGAAACTGAAAAGCTTATGTAAGGGAAAGGACATAATCAGTTGGGGAAAAATCTTCTCTAACTCCAGATCAGATAGAGCACTAATATCCAAAATATATAAAATACTCATGGCGGCTAACTTCCAAAAAAAACCCTAACAACCCAGTTTATAAATGGTGTATAGAACTAGACAGAGAATTCACAGCAGAGGAATCATGAATGGCTAAGAAGCATTTAAAGCAATGTTCAAAGTCCTTAGTGATCAGGGAACACAAATCAAATGTCCATGTGATTCTACCTCAAACCAACCAGGTGATAGCACATGTTGGTGAGGATGTGGAGGAAGAGGAACTTTCCTCTATTGCTGGTGGGATTGCAAACTGATACAACCATTCTTAATATCAATCTGGAAAAGATTATTTGTCTTCCCCAGAAAATTGGAAATAGACCTACCTAAAGACCCAGCAGTACCATGCTTGATTTTATACCCAAAAGATGCCTCACCATGACACAGGAGTACATACTTTACCATGTTTATAGCAACTTTTTTTGTGTGATAGTGAGAAACTGGTAACAACCCAGATTTCCCTCATCAGAAGAATGGATACACAATATGTTGTACAATTGCACAATTGGATATTATTAAGCTATTATAAACAGGTACATCATGAAATTTTCAGGTAAATGGATAGAACTAAAAAATATCATCCTGAATGAGCTAACTGAGACCCAAAAAGACATGCATGGTATGTACTCACTAATAAGCGGATAGAGCCAAAAACAATAAAATTCGTAGGATTCAATCCGCAGAACACAATAAGGTTAATATGTGGAAAGGCCCAAATTAGGATGCTTAAATCCTACTTGGGAGAGGGAAGAAAACAGTCATAGGAGGCAGAGGGAGGAAGGCACCTAGGTGGGAGAGAAGGGGGAAGGAAAAGGGGAACATGATCATATATGGGCAGGGGTAGACAGGACAGAAGCCCTGAGGGCCAGCACAATGAATGGAAATATGCAACATTGAGGGGGGTGTAGGATGTAGAGAACTCTCTAGAAAGCACCAGAGACATGGAAAGTGAGACACTCACAGAGCCCAAAGGATGGGACCTTAAATGAAATGCCCAATAGTGGGGAGAGGGAACTTTTAGAGTCCACCTCCAGTAGAAATACAGGCCATCAAGATAAGCAATGGGGTTGTCATCCCACATTCAAAAACTCTGATACAGAATTGGTCCTACCTAAAGGAACTGCAGGGACAAAAATGAAGAAGAGTTTGAAGGAAAGACATTCTAGTGATCATCCCAACTTGGAATCCATCTCAAGGGGAGGCTCCAATTCCTGACATTATTACTGACACTGTGAAATGCTTACAGACAAGAGCCTAGTATGGGTGTCTTCTGAGATGCCCAACAAACAAAGCAGCAGACTGAGACAGATACAGATACTTACATCCAACCATTGGAATGAAGTCAGGGAACCCTCTCATTGAATTAGGTAAAGGCTGGAAGAAGCTGAGGAGGAAGTCAACCCCATAGGAAGGTTAGCAGTGTCAACTAAACCAGAACTCTGAGATCTCTCTTACATTGAGCCATCAACTAGGCAGCATAGCTTAGCTGGTCTGAGGCCCCTGATACATGTACATATGGTTTGATCTTAGTGGGAGAAGATGCTCCTAAACCTGGATAGACTTGAGGACACAGGAAGTGGGGAGGCATGGTGGTGGTGGGAGCATCCACTTGAAAACAGGGGTGGGGGGGAATCGGGTGAAGAACTGTGAGAGGGTGGACCAGGAGGGGGCGATGACTGGACTGATGATGATGATGATGATAGTGGTGGTGGTGGTGGTGGTGGTGGTGGTGGTGGTGGTGGTGGTGGTGATGATGATGATGATGATGATGATGATGATGATGATGATGATGAAGAACAAATGATTGATTTTGGCTCATAGTTCCAGAATATAATCTAACATGGTGTGGGAGTCCTGGTGTCAGGAGCTTGAGGCAGCTGATCATGTTGCTATTTGCAGTCAGGAATCAAGGAAAATTGACAATTGCCAGAGCTTAGCTAGTTTTCTCCTTTTATATAGTTCAGGACGCAATATAAGGGAATTTCTCCCAACATTTTAGCTTGGATCTTCCCAACAGAATTAATGTAGGCACAGTAATGCCTCACAGGGATAGCAGAAGTATGCTCTAGTCAACATAATCCCCACACTTGTGACTGGAAGCTTGCCTTCTAAGTGATTCCAGATCCTGTCAAGTTGAAAATGAACAATACATCTCAAAACTCACAATGTGAGAGAGCACAGGAAATGTCTGACCTTCTAAGACTTGGTTACTTTAGAACCAAATTTTTTAAAATTTAATTGATTTTCACAAAACTCATTATTTTTGTTTTCTCTAAAGCACACATAAAATGCCATTTTGTATATGTAACACATTTTCATTCATTTTCATTTGATGAATATATAGGCTGAGTTCATTTTCTTAGAATCTCAAAGAATCAAAGAACGTAAACACAGATGTGCAGGTATCCCTTTAGTAGAATGCTAATCTTTTGGGTTTATGCCCAGGAATGATATATAGGCTCATACAGTAGTTCTATGCTTACTTCCTTGTGGTTCTTCATTCTTGCTATTCCAGTTAACACTGTCACCAATAATGAATAAGTTGTCTTCTTTTCCAGTCCTATTAGCTTTATTGTCTTTTGTCTTCCTTTTTTTTCTTTTATAGGATATTTTCTTTATTTACATTTCAAATGTTATGCCCCTTCCAGGTCTCCCCTCCAAAAACCCTCTCTCCCAGCCCCCTCCGCTGTTTCTATAAGTGTGCCCCCCACCTACCTAGCCACTCCTGCCTTCCTGTCCTGGCATTCCCCTACACTGGGGCATCGAACCCCTCAGGCCCAAGGGCTGCTCCTTTCACTAATGTCCAACAAGGTCATCCTCTGCTCCTTATGCGACTGGAGCCATGGGTCCCTCCCCATGTGTACTCCAGTCCCTGGGAGTTCTGGGAGCGGGTTGATCAGTTGACACTGTTGCTTCGCCCATGGGGCTACAAACCCCCTCAGCTCCTTCATCCCCTTCTCCAACTCCTCAGTCTGGGGTGGGTGGTGGGGTGGTGGATTCAATGCAGTCTTTGTCATCTTAATGATAGCCATTCTGAAAGAACAGAGTTACATATGGGGTGTCAAAATAATTTTAATTTGTATTGTCCTGATGACTAAGGAATTTAAGAATTTTCAAAAATATTGATTGGCTGTTTTTTTAAGTTTAAGTTTATCTTTTACTTATTCATATTACATCCTGCTCACTGACCCCCTATGGTTACCCCTCCAACAATCCTTTCTCAATCCTCCTTTCTCTCTGGAATGAGTATCCCCCAATCCTAGCATTTCTGGGTTCTTTGATGGTAAGGCTTCCTCTCCAATTGAGGTCAGACAAGGCAGCCCAGCTAGAAGAACATATACCAAGTACAAGCAACAGTTTTTTGGGATAGACACCAGATCCAGTTGTTTGGAACCCATATGAATTGCAAGCTGCATGTCTGCTACATGTGTGGGGAGGCTTCGGTCCAGCCCCATGTATATTCTTTGGTTGGTGGTTCAGAATGAGAGCCCCAGGTTAATTGATTCTGTTGGTCTTCCTATGGAGTTCCTATCCCTTGGGGCTACAATCCTTCCTCCTATTCTTCTATAAGAGTTCTCAAGCTTCATCCATTGTTTGACTATGACTATATCTGTCTGAGTCAGCTGCTAGGTGGAGCCTCTCAGTGGATAACTTGCTCCTGTCTGCAAACATAACAGAGTATCATTAATAGTGTTAGAGATTGGTACTCATGCATGGGATGGGTCTCAAGTTGGGCTAATTATTGGCTTACTATTCCTCTAGTCTCTGCTCCATCCCTCATGTCTGTATTTCTTGTAGACAGATAAATTTTGGGTTGAAAGTTTTGTGGGTGGGTTGATGTCTCTATCACTCCATTGGGGTTTTTTCCTGGGTACAGGAGGTGACCACTTCAGGTTCCATATCCTCAATGTAGTGAGTAACAGATAAGGTCACCCTCATTGATACTTGAGTGCCTCCCTTATCCCAAGTCTCTGCATGATCATTTTTAAGTGTCTTCTTTGAGAAATTTTACTTCATGTCTTAGCTGATTTTCTTACTGCATTATTTCTTTTGTTATGTTTTAAATGTATGTTTTATAGAACATATTGTTAAATTATATTATAACTTACTATTATATTATATTATACTATAATATATTATATTATTGTAGAAGCTAACTTTTTAAATGTGATAGAGTCCCATCATCAAATTTCATGTAATGTCATTATCAATTATTTACATTATTTATAGAGCAACTAAAGTTCTCTTCACACCATCCTTACTTATCCTTATACTTGAAAGAATTTTCCCTATCTTTTCCTCTAGCAGTTTTGGAAGTTGGGGTCTTATGTTAAAGTGTCTAAACTTTTATATTGACTTTTGCGCCTGATGTCTCTATTTGTTTATATCCACTCTTCTTATCACTGTTTGTCAAGGAGGGTACTTTTACCCTATTAGCTTTTTTGTCAGCTTGTAAAAATCAAATAAATGTGTGAGGTGGAGAGAAGGCACAATGATTAAGACCACTAGCTGTCTTTCCTGAGGATCTGGGTTCAATACCTATTATTCACATTGTAGCTAACAAACATCTGTAACTCTAGTTCTAGAGATCGAATGCCTTCTTTCGATCTCTATGACCACTGAATGCACATGGTACAGAGATATAAGTAGGTAAAACACCCATGCACATAAAATAAAGATAAACAAAACCTCAAAAAATTTTAAATCAGATGATGTAGCTACATGGGCTCATGTCCAGACCTTTCATTCTTTCTCATTTACTTAAATACCTGTTTTGTCACTTTCAAGCTGCTTTTGTTATATGCTATATAGTTTACTTGAAATTGTGTATTTGCAATTTCTAAGATATGTGATGAATCTATGTGCTTACACACAGATTATTGGACAAGATTACATCTATTTAATGTCCAATTTAAACTGTGGAGTTTTAGTCAGACATAAAAATTGTAAAAAAATCATTCCCCTGTGGAAAAATGGATCCAGAAAAAGATTGTAATATTAAGCAAAGTTAATCTGTTTTATAAATATAAGTATTGCATGTTTTTAGAGAAAATGCTAGGAGTAAAAGTCACACTATTAGGAATGCAAAGAAGGGAAAGAGAGGTGGAAAGGGTAATAGAGTGGGTAAATAGGATACCAGGGCACTGTACATATGAAATTCTGCAATGAAATCCATTACTTTGTATAGTTAGTGCACACCACCAACAATAATTTACAAGTAAAATAGCAGTCTTCTGGGTTGTAAACTCGAGAGCTGGGTCCAAATTGGGACAAGATCAGGAAGAGTGATTGTAAGAGTTCTGGAACCACAGTTTTTCCTGAGGATCCTCATTCACTTCATAACAGAGAAGAGATGCTCAGAATTTCACTTAAGCCACAACCTGAATATTCAAGATCTGTTCCCACTGGGTAAGCCACCAACTATGTGGCCTTGTGTATGTCTCTTTCTGGGCAACAAATTCTTTACCTGTAATAGAAGCATTAATCACCTCCCACAATGTTTTTAACCTTGATCAACATCCTACCAATAAGCTTATCCCTTATATACAATAACAGACCCAGGAAAACATGGGGTAGGATTCATTCCTTAAGCAGGAAAGACTCAATGGATTGTGAGGGAGGCAAATTATATTATTTCCAATAGATACCCAGTCAGCCTCTGATGGTTACAGAATGTAATGTCAGGCAGGCTGTCTTGCTTATTATGAGAATGAAGAGGAGGCATGGGGCAGTGAACTGTACCAGGAAACTTGACAATGTTGAATGGGTTTGGAAGCTGTGGAACCTCATGCTAAAGGATGTTATGTGCTTCCCTGCTCCCTAATTAGGCCTCTGTCAGCTGACCACAGCACCTCATGGAGAGAACCCTGACAAGTCAGTCAGATAGGTGAATCAGCCCAAGCCACTCTACATCTGCAAGCATCTTCTGTCAGATACCAATCCACCCCAAGATGTATAAGACCCTAACTAGAAGGATTAAAGGTATGAGAATTACAGATAGGCATGTGTTATACAATATAAGGGACAGTTCACCCCTCACCTCTCTCTTGCTTCCTTTCTTCCTCTCTTGCTCTCTTGCCTTCTTCTCTCTCTTGCCTTCTTCCTCACTCTTGACTTCTTCCTCTCTCTCTTGCATTTTGTTCTTGACTTCTTCCTTTCTTGCCCCCCCTCTTTCTTGCTCTCCCCTGTCTCTCTTGCTTTCTCTCTTGATTTCTTCCTCTCCTTTCTCTCTCTCTCCTTCTCTTCTCCTCTCCTTCTCCTTTCTTTCTCTCCATATGGTCATAAGTGGCCTATTTTCTCATTCCTATAGTAAAATATCTCATGATTATTCATTGCCTCCTCTTAACTGACTAATGCACAGCTGAAGCCTCAGTAGCAGTGTTGGGACCATGGGCCTACTCTCTCTGTTTCTCTCTCTCATTCTCTGTCTCTGTCTCTGTCTCTCCCTCACTCCTCTCCCTCTTCACAGAAGTCTTCAAAATGTTCCTGGAAGGCCTTTTTGTTGACATTGCCAGGAGTGTTGTTCCCTTTTTTTCTGTTTTTCTTCTTCTTTATTCTTCACTCATATATCTAACTGCAGCCTCCCCTACCTTCACTTTTCTTGTCTCCCACATCTTTTAGTTTACCTCAGATTAATTACTCCTCACTTTCTTTTAAGAAAAGAGCAGGTCTCTCAGTGATATCAAATGAACATGGTAAAGCAAGGTGTAGTGAGATTAGGCACAAATTCTCATGTCAAAGCTGGATAAGGAAACCAAGTAAGGAGAAGAAGGTAATAATGCAGGCTAAAGAGCAAGAGATAACCTCATTCCCACTGTTAGGAGTCTCATAAAAACTCAAGCTAAACAACCACATTTTGTGTGTAAAGGACCTAATACAGACCCATGCAGGTTCCATGTTTGCCACTCTAGTCTCTGTGAGCTCCTATGGCCCTGGTTTGTTGATTTTGCGGGCTGTGTTCTCCTTGTGTCTTTGTCATCTCTGGCTCCTACAATCCGTTCCCCTCCCTTAGAAACAATTTCAAGAATTGTGAATGTCCTCATGATCTTCTCTCATTATCTGATGGAAGAAGCCTCTAATTAATGACAATTGGGGATGTTTATGAGGATCACAGAATATCATTAGGAATCACTTCATTGATGATTATCTTTTCTGTTTCTTTCCTTCCTTCCTTTTTTCTCTTTCTTTCTTTCTTTCTTTCTTTCTTTCTTTCTTTCTTTCTTTCTTTCTTTCTTTCTTTTTCTTTCTT
>JADRCD010195944.1:20685-32800 GCA_019843815.1 Montemys delectorum | reverse complement strand
CTTTCTTTCTTTCTTTCTTTCTTTCCTTCTTTCTTTTTTGCTAATGATATTGCTATCCTGGGTCCTGTCCAGCCCCTTTTGGCATGGGGCTACCTCTTTTGCCTTGTGTCTCAAGTTGAACAACTCATTGGTTGGTCAATGTCACAAGTTATGAATTATCATTGCCCAATACATTTTGAAGGCAGGATAGGCTGCGAATTGAAGGTTTTGTGGCTGGGTTGTTGTCCTAGTCACACCACTTGAATCATTGTCTGCTTACAGAAGATGACTGGTTCAAGCTCTGTGTTCTCCCCTACTATGGGTTCACTATGTTCACCTTCATAGATTCCTGGAAATTTCCACTCCACTAAGTTTCCATATCACTGCCTATGTACCCCCGTTCCAGTCATCTCAATAATCTCCCGATCTGTCCCTCCCTCCTCAACCTCATCCTTCCTATTTCCATCTTCACCTGCCTCCAGCCTATCTGCAAAATCTATTCTCTTTCTTTGTTCCCGGAAGATACTTAGAGCCTCCCAAGTTCCTTGTTACCTAGCTTCTCTGGGTCACTGGATTGTTGCATGATTATCTTTCATTTAACAGCTAATAGCCACTCATTGGTGAGTACATATCATGTTTGTCTTTCTGGGCCAGGGATTCCTCACTCAGCAAGATTTTTATAGTTCCATCCATTTGCCTGTGCATTTCAGGAAACCATTTTTTACAGCTGAGTAATATTCCACTGTGTAAATATGCCACATTTTCTTTATTTATTCATGGGTTGAGAAACACCTATATTCCTTCCAATTTTAAGATATCATAAATAAAGCACCTATGAACATAGTTGAGCCAGTGTCCTTATAGTATGATGGAGCACCTTTTGGGAATATGCCTAAGAGTGGTATAGCTGGATCTTGAGTTAGATTAATTCCAGATTTTAAGAGAAACAACCATATTTATTTCCATAGTGACTGTATTGTGTTGCTCTCTAACCAGGAATTAAGGTGGATTACCCTTGCATCTTCACAAGAATGAGCCATAACTTGTGTTATTGATCTTATTATCCATTTTTAAAATTTAAGATAGAGTATCAAAATAGCTTTGATTTGCATTTCCCTAGTGGCTAAGGATATTGAAATTTTGTTTCTCAGCCATTTTAGATTGTTTTGTTTTTTTGAGAAATCTCAGTTTTCCAATTTTTAAATTGAATTATTTGTTTTGTTAATGTATACTTTTTGATTTCTGTATATATTTTGGATATTATCACTCTATAGGATGTAGAGTTGGTAAAATAATCTTTTCCTTTTTTGTAGGCTTCTACTTTGTTGTTCTATGATATTATTATTATTATTATTATTATTATTATTATTATTATTAGTCTTTTGCGTTCTGGAAACTTTTCAGATTCAGTAGGTCTTACTTATTAGTTGCTGACCTTAGTGCCCATGGTAAGGGTGTCCTGTTTATGAACTTGTCTCCTATGTCAATATTCATTACTCTCCTTTTTATCATGTTCACTGTGTCTGGTTTTATGATGAGATCTTTGATCCACTCAGAATTAGTTTTCTGTAGAATTTTAAATACGGATCTATTTCCATTCTTCTACATGCAAACACCTAAGCTATTCCAGCACCATTTTTGATGATGTTTTCTTATTTCCATTATGTATTTCTTTTTCATCAATAATCTGATGCTCATATATGTGTGAATTTATCTCTGGATATTTGATTCAATTCCAATGATCAACATCTGTTTTTATGCCAATACCATTAAGTTTTTATTACTATAGTTCTATAGTACAGCTTGAAATCAGAGATGGTAATACCTCCAGAAGTTTTATTATTTATTCAGGATTGTTTTAGCTATTGTGGCCTTTTTGTTTGTTTGTTTTTCCATATGAAATTAAATATTGTCCTTTCAAGTTATATACAAAATATTACATTGGAATTCTGATGGGAACTGAATGGAATCTGTATATTGCTTGTAATAGTAGGATGATCATGAGGACAGGAAGTCCATCCTGGTCCAATAAATGCAGTATTTTGGGATTTGGCCTTACCTGAGTGCCACAGAGGCATCACAACGACACTAAAAGCTCTCTATATGGGGTCATGGGCTCCAAACAAGGCCTGACCTGTTGATGATGGCCACAGGGGAATGGCTCAGTATGATTCAACAGCCTGAACCTGCTGAGTTCTCTCCAACACCCTCATGGTACCCTAGAAGAACTTGGTTGGAGAGGATCAGCTGAAGCAGAGAGGCTGAGGTGGGAGCTGTACTAGGAGGGTCAGGAACCATGGGTGGCTCACTGCTGCAGCCTTGGTCTCTCTCTCTCTCTCTCTCTCTCTCTCTCTCTCTCTCTCTCTCTCTGCAGCTGAGGCTTGTGGTGGGGAGCATTAGTCCAAAAGGAAGGAAGCAATGTATAAATGTGACATTTTATTATAGGAAAGAGAAAATATTCTGGTCAAGTAGAGAGTAGAAAAAAAGAGAAAGGATCGAAGAAGAGAAGGAGAGAAAGAGAGAAAGGAAAGAAAATAAAACAAGAGAGAAAGAAGGCAAGAGAAGAGAACAAAGAGCAGGAAAGAGAGGAAGAATACAAGACAGGAAAGAGGGCAAGAGCAAGACAGGAAGAAAAGAAGCAAGAGAGGGAGGAGGGGGTAAACTGCCCCTTATATTGTATGGGGCATGGCTATCTGTCTTTGGGGAGAGGCATGCCTGGCTGTGGTCAGATGACTGGGGGTAGTGTCCAGCTAGAATGCTGGGAGCTTGGGGCATTGACTACATGATAAAAAACATCTCCTACTTGGACAGCTGTGAGGGGTTGTGACTGAAACAGGAGCCAAAGATTCAGGAGTTATAGCTGAGCTCCTTCTACCCCCTGCAAGCAGAGACTGTCCACTGAGCTTCCAGAGCTCAAGGTTAATTACTCGACTAAGTCTAAGTTGCCTGAACAGATAATTATCCCACAGGAGGGGAGCTGCAAGGTCTGATGCAGGGAGCAGCTGGGAGTCAGATGTCCTCACCAACCCTATGTTCTGTATTGCTCAGTTTGGACTTGATATCTTTGGGTTTCTGAATTTCATTCAGCACTTCCACAGTGTCCAACTCTATCTCTGTGGTTGTGACATCATCTAGATATATCTCAGAGGCTTGTTGTTCAACCTGGGAGAGCAACTTGGTCTGGTAGTCAGGGATGATGTTCAAAGCGTTGTTATACAAGGCCACATGCTTCCTTCACACGTGGCATCTTGACCTCATCCAACTGCTCAATCTGGTTGTCTCTGAGGTCCAGATTAACCAGGGAGTAGAGTTTGTGCAGACTCTCTAAGAAGTTGCCTGCCAGGTTGAGGGTTTTGACATTGCCCAGTTTGGTGTGTGCACCTTCCAGGGAGGAAAGCTTGTTGTAGGACAGGTCAAAGTGCATGAGGTTGTATAAGTGCTACAGGTTGTCCACAAGTTGTACTCCTTGTGACTCAGGTCCAAGTACTCAATCTTTAGAATCAGTTTCACAAATTCGTTGATCTCAGAGATGCTGTTGTCGCTCAGGTTGAATAGTCAATGGTTGCCATTTTGTGATGTCAACAGTCACAGGGCTTTCAGGGGTGGTACTTTCAGAGTCCCACTCCTCAAATTCTGAGGCTTCAGGAACAAGAACTTCTTTCATCAATGTTGCTAAATGTGTCTAAAGTTGGCTTGAAGGTGACCAAACCTAGGATATGCTTGGCATCATAATGACTTATCTCCACCTTGTAAAGAGACTTGAATATTGAAAGACAAAAGGGCAGGAGCTCCTCCTGAATATTGCTGGCCACCAAACCCTTAAGGTGCTTAAGGTGACAGGTGAAGTCTAGGATGTGTTCAAGGTTAGTCTAGGCATCACCTCTGGCACAAGTAGGCTTTCCCTGCCGCAACTGTTCTTTGACAGCATAGAGCTGCAAGGGCCTGATGGCAAAGACCTCACCAGCTCCTATAATTTGTTCTCCTTTTTCGAAGAGTTCTTCAGCCAGTACTGCAGTGATACAATTTATTTCATAGAGGGGAAAATGCAGGTAGTGGGCCAGCACTCTGGGAGCCACATCAGGGAAGATCGTCTGGAGAGTCTCGAGGTACACTCCAGGTCTTTCTCCCTCTTCTCTACCAAGCTTATTGAATTCTTTCCAATTATCCTTTTGGGTGGAGTAGAATTTTGTCAAATTTTCTCTCTGTAACAATCTTCTCATGTAGGTCAAAATCTCTATAACGGTGTTTGATAGTCCATTCAGAGTTGCCTGTATGACATAAACCCTGTCCAGAAGTTCAGAACCCACAATGTGCACCTCCTTGGCTGGATCCATCTCTCGCTCATGGCAGAAGATGAGTGTCACAGCCACCGTGTTGCCAGCTTTGCCACTGCTGATGCCCGGTACAGAGTGGCAGCACCAGCAGGCAGAGTCAACGTTCCACCCATCTCTGGCCCACCCACTGCCCCCTCGCTCTGGCATGCGACCATGCCACCATCTTGGCCTCTTCTGAATTCAGTTTTCAAATACTTTGTTTATTCTTTCATCTATGTTCATAGAAAGAATTGGTCTGCAATTCTCGTTCTTTCTTGAATCTTTGAGTTATTTGGGTATCAGGTTGCTGATGGTGTCATAAAATGAATTTGGCAGTGTTGCCTCTTTTTCTATTTTGCAGAATAGTTTGAGCAGCATTAGTAATAATTTTGTTTTGCTTTATTTATGCTTTGTTTTGTTTTTTTCTGCTTGGGTTGGATGTCTTTTAATGGTGGCTTTTATTTTCTAAGGAGCTATTGCTTCCTTTAAATTGTTCTTCTGAATTGATTCAACTTTGGTAAGTGCTGCCTATTGAGAAAATTATCCATTTGTTTTACATTTTTTAATCTGTGGAATAAGACTTTTAAAGTATAACCCAAAGACTTTTTGAATTTCCTTTGTCTGCTATGTCTCTTCTTCATTTTTTGATTTCGCAAATTTATATATTCTTTCTGTCTTTTAGTTAGTTGGATAAGCATGTGTTTATCTTCTTGATTTTCTCTAAAAAAAACAACTTTTGTTTTATTTTTTGTATTGTTCTTTTTTTTCTATTTTATTGATTTTAGCAATCAGCCTTATTATTTCTTGCTGTGTTCACTTTTTATGGGTGTGTTTGCTTCTTTTAGTGGTCTAGAGCTTTCATGTATGCTGTTAAGTTGCTAGTATGAGATCTTCCAATTTTTTGCATAGCCACTTCATGGCATAAACAGTTCTCTTAACACTTCTTTCATTGTTTCCCATAAGTTTGGTTATGTTATGTATTCATTGAATTCTAGGAAGTCTTTAGTTTCTTTCTTGATCTATTTTTTCTTTATTTTATTTTATTTTTTATTGAATATTTTACTTATCTCCATTTCAAATGTTATCCCCTTTTCTGATTTCTCCCCCAGAAACCCTCTATCCAATAGCTCCTCCTCCTGGTTTTATTAGGTGTGCCCCACCCACCAGCCCACTTTTGCCTCCCTGCCCACTCATTCCCCTAATTGGGGAATTGAGCCTTCATGGGGCCAAGGGCCCCTTCTCCCATTGATGCCCGAGAAAGCCATCCTCTACTACAAATATGGCTGGAGCCTTGGGTCCCTACACGTGTACTCCTTGGTTGCTGGTTTAGAACCTGTTAGCTCTTTTTCGTTGATATTTTTGTTCTTCCAATGGGGTTGCAAATCCCTTCAGCCCCTTCAGTCCTTTCCCTAACTCTTTCATTGGTAACTGTGATCAGTTCAATGGTTGGCTGCAATCATCCACCCCTGAGTATGTCAGGTTCTGGCAAAACCTCTCAGGAGACAGCTATATCAGGCTCCTGTCAGCATGCACTTCTTGGCATCCACAATAGTGTCTGCATTTGGATGGATCCCAGCATGGGGCAGTCTCTGGATGGTGTTTCATTCTGTCTCTCCTCCACAATTTGTCTCCATACATGCTCCCATGAGAATTTTGTTACCCTTTCTAAGAAGGACAGAAAGAACAACACATTGGTCATTCTTCTTCTTGAGCTTCATATGGTCTGTGAAATGTGTCTTAGGTATTCTGAGACTTTGGGCTAATATCCATTTATCACTGAGTGTATACTATGTGTGTTCTTTTGTGATTAGATTCTCTCACTCAGGATATATTTTCTAGTTCCATCCATTAGTCTAAGAATTTCACGAACTCATAGTTTTTACTAGCTGAGTAGTACTCCATGATATATATGTACCACATTTTCTGTATCCATTCCTCTGTTGAAGGACTTTTGGTTTTTTTCCACCTTCTGGCTATTGTAAATAAGGCTGCTAGAAACATAGTGGAGCATGTGTTTTTGTTATATGTTGGATCACCTTTTGGATATATGCCCATGAGTGATATATGTGGGTTCTCAGGTAATATTATGTCAAATTTTCTGAGGAACCGACAGACTAATTTCCAGAGTGATTGTACCAGCTTGCAATCCCACCATGAATGGAGAGGTGTTCTTCTTTCTCCACATCCTCACCAGCATCTGCTATCACCTGAGTTTTTGAACTTAGCCATTCTAACTGGTGTAAGGTGGAATCACAGGGTTGTTTGATTTGCAGTTCCCTGATGACTAAGGATGCTGAACATTTCTTTAAGTGCTTCTCGACCATTTGATTTTTCTCAGTTGAAAATTCTTTGTTTAGCTCTGTACCCCATTTTTTAATAGGGTCATTTGATTCTCTGGAGTCTAACTTCTCAAGTACTTTAGATATACCAGATATTAGCCCTCTATAGAATATAGGATTGGTAAAGATCTTTTCCCAATTTTTCGGTTGCTTTTTTTGTCCTATTGATAGTGTCCATTGCCTTACAAAAGCTTTACAATTTTATGAGGTTCCATTTTTCAGTTATTGATCTTAGAGCATAAGCTATTGGTGTTCTGTTCAGGAAATTTCACCCTGTGCCCATGTATTTGAAGCTCTTCCCCACTTTCTCTTCTATTAGTTTCAGTGTATCTGGTTTTATGTGGAGGTCCTTGATCCATTTGGAATTGAGATTTGTACAAGGAGATAAGAATGAAACGATTGCATTCTTCTACATGCTGACTGCCAGTTGAAACAGCATCATTTGTTGAAAATGCTGCTAGGACCAGGAAGTGGGAGAGGGTGGGGAGGTGAGCAGGGGGAGGGAGGAGAAAACAGGGGATTGTTTTAATTTTTTATATTTTATTTTTATATTTTGTTTAATTTTTCTTTTTTCTTTTGAAGGGAAACCTGGGAAAGGAGGTATTGTAAATAAAGAAAACATCTAATTAAAAAAAAAAGAGAGAGAAAAAGCTGTCTTTTCTCAACTGGATGGTTTTAGCTCCTTTTTCAAAGACCAAGTGACCATAGGTGTGTGGGTTCCTTTCTGAGTCTTCAATTCTATTCCATTGTTCTTCCTGTCTGTCATTGTAGCAATATCATGCAGTTTTTATCACTATTGCTCTGTAGTAAAGCTTGAGGTGAGGGATAGTGATTCCCCCAGAATTTCTTTTATTGTTGAGAATAGTTTTCGCAATCCTGAGTTTCTTTTTATTCCAAATGAATCTGCAATTTGCTCTTTCTAAATCTATGAAGAAATGAGTTGGAATTTTGATGGTGATTACATGGAATCTGTAGATTGCTTTTGGCAAGACAGCTATTTTTACTGTATTAATCCTGCCAATCTATGAGCATGGGAGATCTTTCCATTTTCTGAGATCTTCTTCAATTTCCTTCTTGAGATAATTGTAGTTCTTGTTATACAGATCTTTTACTTGCTTAGTTAGAGTCACACCAGGGTATTTTATACGATTTGTGACTATTGTTAAGGGTGTTTTTTCCCGAATTTCTTTCTCGGACTGTTTATCCTTTGTGTAGAGGAAGGCCACTGATTTGCTTGATTTAATTTTATATCCAGCCAGTTTGCTGAAGTTGTTTATCAGGGTTAGGAGTTTTCTGGTGGAATTTTTGGGTGTCACTTAACTATGCTATCTTATCATATCATCTGCAAATAGTGATATTTTGATTTCTTCCTTTCCAATTTGTATCTCTTTTGACCTTCTTTTGTTGTCTAATACCTCTGGCTAGGACTTTGAGTACTATATTGAATAAGTAGGGAGAGAGTGGGCAGCCTTGCATAGTCCCTGAGTTTTGTGGGATTACTCCAAGTTACTCTCCATTTAGTTTGATGTTGGCTACTGGTTTGCTGTATATTGCTTTTATTATGTTTAGGGATGGGCCTTGAATTCCTCTCCTTTCTAAGACTTTTATCATGAAGGGGTGTTGAATTTTGTCAAATGCTTTTTCAGTATCAAATGCGATGATCATGTGGTTGATTTTTTTTTTTCTTTTTTGAGTTTCTTTTTATAATGGATTATGTTGACGGATTTCCATATATTGAACCATCCTTGCATTCCTGGGATAAACCCTACTAGATCATGATGGATGATTATTTTGATGTGTTCTTGGATTCAGTTTGGCAGAAACTTATTGAGTATTTTTGCATCGATAGTCATAAGGGAAACTGGTCTTTTTTCATTCAGAAGACATTCCTTCAGCTTCCAAGAGTTTCCATGTTTTCAGTTGCTGTTGAAATCCAGATGTAATCCATTGTTGAGTGATAAGATTTGGTAGGTATTCCAATTTTATTGTATTTGCTGAGACTTTCTTTGTGATAGAGTAAGTGGTTAATTTTGGAGAAAATTCTATGAGGTGCTGACACATTTTCTTTTTTTCTTTCTTTTTTTTTTTTTTTGGTTTGTATTTGGATGAAATATTCTCCTGCTACCTGTTAGTTTCATTTTGAATATAAAATCTGTTGTGTCCATCATTTCTCTTTTTGTTTCTTGTCTAAGTGACCTGTTGGTTGATAATAGTGGGCTTTTGAATTCTCCCACTGTCAATGTGTAAGGGGTACACGTGTAATTTTAGGGTTAGTAATATTTCACAGGCCTTGATTTCCTTCTGTTTGAGGCCTAGATGTTAAGAATTGAAACAACATCTTGGTGATTTTTCCCTTTGATGCATATGCAGTGTTTGTATGCATCTCTTTTGATTTATTTCATTTTGAAGTCTATTTTATTTGATATTCAAATAGTGAGACCAACTTCCTTCATAGGTTTATTTGCTTGCAAAATATTTCCCAACACTTTACTTTGCCTAAAACTATGTTTGAGGTGTATTTGTTAAATGCAGCAGAAGAATGTATTATGTTTTTTCATTCATTTTCATTGGGTCAGTTTTATTGAAAAATTGAATCCATTGATACTAAGATATAACAATGGCATATAACTTAGTTCTTTATACTTGACTCTTTCTCTCAATCTCTCTCTTTCTCTCTCTCAATCTCTCTCTCTTCTCAATCTCTCTCTCTCTCTCAGTGTATATGTGTGTGTGTGTGTGTGTGTGTGTGTGTGTGTGTGTGTATGTATGTATGTGCGTGTATGCATTTTCTTTCTTGTGGTTTTGCTGGTGTGAGATTATTTTTTCCTGTGTTTTCATGGGTGAAATTTACCTCCTTGTTTTGACATTTTCTTTGTAACATTTTCTCTTTAGCTGAATTCATATATATCTCATTTACATTTGATTTATTATGGAATATCATATTTTCTCCACCTGTAATGATCTAAAATAGCATGTATGGTCTCTTGAGTATGTAGTACATCTGTCTAAAATCTTCTGGATTTTAGAGTCTGTTCTGAGATTCAGAGAATTTTGAAGAAGTCTACTTGTATGTTACTATATTTTCTTGCAGCTTTAATATTTTTTCTTTCTTGAGTAAGTTTAGTGTTTTGGTTATTATATGCTGAGGAGAACTTCTTTTCTGGTCCAATATATTTGGTACTGTATAGATTTCTTGAATCATTATAGACATCTACTTTAGGTTAGGGATATTTTAGGTTAGTTGAAAATATTCTGTAAATGATGCTTGTACCTATAATTCCTGTTAACTTACCTAGATTTTCCATTTCTAGAGTCCCCCCAGTTTGTTTTCTTTATTGCTTTTATTTACAATTTTAAGATCTTAAACAGTTTTACTTGTTTCTTTCAAGTGATTTTTTTGGCATTTTTATTTTTTCCCCATTTTCTCCAATTTGGTTTGTTTTTCCCTGACTTCTTTAAAAGAATTATTAATTTCCTTTTAAAGAAACTCTAGCATCTTTATAAAGTTGGTTTTAGGATGTGTTTTTTTTTTTTTTTTGTGATTCAGCTTTGCTGAAATATTCAGAGATTTCTATAGTAGAATAGCTGGGCTCTGGTGTTGATATATTGCCTTGGCTGTTGTTGATTGTGTTCTTATGGTACTGTTTAGCCATCTGGATTTGGGGTGATTATAGGTCTGGTTTTGTCTTTGTGGGATGGACTTGTTGTTCTTTGTCTTTGTTTTCTCTTTGATCTTCTGAACTCTGTGGCCTATGCTTAAGCACAAAATTTGAAGAGTGTAGGTCTGGTCACCTGTGTGGCCTCTGGTCTGCAGGAAATCTCCACCCAAGTTAGGAATTGTTCTTCTCGAAGGCAAGGCTTGGGGGGGGCGTCATATGATCAAAAAGATCTCATCACATATTATTCCTATCGAATATTTACATTATCATCCTTTCTACTGTTAACATATTTATATTACAATCCTAAACAGTAGTAAGGACTATAATGCAAACAGTAGTAAAACAGCTATACAGTAGAATCAAAAACAATTTTATGGTTGGGGACATCACACATGAGGAACTGTATTAAAGGGTGGCCATATTGTAAATGTTGAAAACCACTATTCTAAAGAGTCAAAATTAATTTTTGACATATGACTGACAAGTTTTCTCCCAAACAAAATGAACCCTGGCTCTTATTTCTTATTGTTTCTGTCCTTCTCTTTTTATCCATTTAACTGCCAGAAGGCAGGTCCATCAAAGTAGGATGTTTATTCTTCCTGCAACCCTTTCTTTTCAATTCTCCAACAATGTAAGATGGGTCGGGATTTGGCCCCAGTGAAATGTAGCATACTGACAATAATGGATGCCTTTACACAATACTCTGTGACAGCGCAAGACAAATTGACTGAAGAGGAATTGGCAGAGTTGGAGAAAAAGGAAACACTCAATTTCATCAAGGTAGGGATTCTTCTAAGGGAAGAAGGTATAACCAAGGAAAAAAAACTCAAGCCCTTTTCATACAGTGTAAGCCAGTACTCAGTCACTAGAGGGCTCATAGTTAGCTACTGATCCTGAAGAAAGTGTGATACTGGACTGCATTGTGTGTTTTCTGGTTCTGCACAGAGGGAAATAGCGCATATGCAAAATTAAGACATACACAAAATTATGGACACAGTTATATCCAATGCATAGATGATAGAGTAGGCATTGAATGGAATATAGTTCCACGGCTATGGAAGAAGATATCCACTATGAAGTGGAAACATTTGAGCTGAGGACAGATATCCATTAAAGGGCACATCCTAGGATGGTTCTTAAGTGGGCAGCAGAGGGACACAAAGTCTCAGGTGAAGATGTGAGGGCTGCTCAAGTCTTTGTTTCTAGGGTAAAATGTAGGAAAAATGAACATGTAGAAAGTACATTCCAACATAGTTAGTATTCTGTTTTCAAACCTGGGCAAATAGACTCATAGGTGGAAGCAGGTGGAACAAATTGGTCCTAATCTCCATTTAATCTCCAAGGACTGACATCTAGGAATAAGACTGCAGTCTTCTTTGGACTCAAAAAAAATGGATATTTTAAAATTTTGGTCAGTGTTTATTACATGAACAGCTCCTCTATATTTAAATATATATTTTATTTTTAGTTATTGTGTATAAGTATTTTATGTGTAATATCTGTATATATGTATTTGTGTAGGAATGCATGCATGTGTCCTTTGTGTGTGTGCCTGCTGCCTGTGGAGGCCAGAATAAGGCAATGGATCCTTTCCATTGGAATACACATGCTCGTGAGCCAGCATGAAAATGGAAACCATGTTCTGCAAGAGCAGTTAGTGCTATTAACTGTATAACAATCTTTCAGCTCCAATGGACACCTTGTCATAAGTGAGAAAATCAAGGGATCAGAATGGTGTGTCAGGGCAGACAAACAGGTTGCACAAAAAGAAACAGAGTTCTCTCTCTCTCTCTCTCTCTCTCTCTCTCTCTCTCTCTCTCTCTCT
>JADRCD010195944.1:0-10746 GCA_019843815.1 Montemys delectorum | reverse complement strand
AAGAAGAAGAAGAAGAAGAAGAAGAAGAAGAAGAAGAAGAAGAAGAAAAGAGAGAGGAGAGGGGCAAACACCCTTTATGGTGGGCTGGGCTATCTGCCTGTTCGGTGTGGAAAACCTGGCTGTGGTCAGATGGCTGTGGGGGTAGTGTCCCGCCAGAATGCTGGGAGCTTGGGGCATTGTCTATGCTATTTGATAGCACAAGATAATGGAGTTGGAGGACTCATGTGTCTGAGGACCTGTCTCTACTGTTTCCATCCATTGTGAAATCTTTCTCTGGGTCTCTGAAAGTTAAGACTTGCTACACCAAAACACAGACTGCTTTTTCACAGACCCACATAGAGAGATGAGACAAGACCTCAAGACAGGAGTTAGCAATGATATCAGGTTCTTTGAGTAATTAGAATAGCAAATATCTGTCAGAAAAAAGTTAATTATTATGTAACAATTCAGAATTTAATGTGTATTATACTCTAGATACACACAGTTGTGGCATCCTATAGCCCTCTATTCCCTTTCTTCTTCTCCTTCTCCTTCTCTTTGTTCTTCTCCTTCTCCTTGCCCTTTTCCTTCTTGTCCTTCGCTTACCTTTGTACTTCTCCATGTCCTCCTCCTCCTTCTCCTCCTCCTTCTCCTCCTCCTCCTCCTCCTCCTCCTCCTCCTTCTCCTCCTCCTCCTCCTTCTCTTCCTACTTTCTAAATAGCACCTGATGGTTTTTAGTGTTCTTTTCTACAATGCCTTGTCCTATAAAATTACATGAGGTGGTATACACTGAATAAGAATAGCCCCTATAGGCTCATAGATTTGAATGCTTGGGCATTATCGAGTGGTACTACCTGAGAAGGATTAAGAGAGGTAGCCCTTTTAGAGGAAGTATGTCACTGAGGATGGGCTTTGGGGTTTCAAACACAATTGGAATATTGTAAAACTATGATTTTTGCCTGATTCTTGGGTAAATAAAATTTTGCTTAGAGAAATTGAGAAAGATGTTGATTTATAGTTTGCCAGTAAGTGGCCTTTTGGATAGGTGTAAGTGAAGACAGAGGGTCGACTAGCATATCTGCCTATTAATTAATTGTGTCAAGGGCTTAGGCAGTTCCAAACGAGTACCCTTGTGGATAATGCAGAGTTTCAAGACCCTAGAAAAAATTATTTACAGAGCTTGGGTAGTGGGGAGATTGTGGATAACCTTATCAGTTTGTGGTATGTAGTTGTTTCATGAATAGGGGTGATGATGGCCGTAAAGGCAGAATCAGTGATAATGTTAAATGGAAAGTCAGAGGCTTTAGGACCTTTATGGCTGTCTAATTTATTCTCTTGAACTGAACAATAATAAGTATGAAAACAGTTAGCCTTAATCAAGTCTTTAAATCCTTTGTTCCATCTGTGAAATAAGTACAGGCATTAATAGTAAAGGAAATGAAAAGGTTGGAAGGTAGAATCCATGGGTGATGTTTTGTAGACAAAATCAATTTTCCCCAGGAATAATGAAAATCAAGTTTACCAAGACAACCTGAAAGTAAAATTTGTCATTAAAAATGTTTTATTTTCTTAAAGCAAATTTATTTTCTGTTAGCATATATTTCTTGAACAAAATAACGGGTTTCATTACTACACTTTCATCCATGTATATAAAGAATTCCCAAAGTCATTTTTACATGCCAGCTTCTTGATATTTACCAAATATGCTAGGGAAGCATGCTAACATTTAAGAATATTTTATTATGTGTCTGTCATAGAGGTAATTTCTTGACTCATGTAAAAGAATCTATGTAGCTTCAGAATACAGAATAACATTATTTATAGCTGTTGGGCTTATTCAAAAGAGCCTGTTGAACAATGTTATAGTTAAGCAATTCCTCTCCAATGAGCCATGATTGTTTCAAACTAACCACACTAAAGCTTACCTGTGATTTAACCTGGGCAAATAATCACAGTTACTCTGATTCCAGCTATTCCTTGACTGAGTGAAACTCATCCTAAAAATTAGAGTATAAATTTATAAGTATGTGTGTTCTAGAGAGAAAAGTAACATTTTCATACTCACATGTAATTTGAGGTGAAAGGGGAGGATTACATATAAGTAATTAAAAAGTTCATATAAGAAGAATGAAAGTATTAAGTGATTGTCAGTAGTTGCTCCTTTGTTGTCCATCAACTTTCTGTTTTTCTTCAAGGGATTCCAAATAATCTAAATTGTTTATTATTACTATTGTTAATTTAAGTAATTATTTTTGTAGTCCAGTCTTCATCCCCCTCCTGGTCTGCCCCCAACCACTCCCCATCCCATACCTCCTCCTCTATGTCCGAGAGGATGCCCCTACCCCCGACCCCAACACACTAGATATCCCTATTCCCAAAGACCCCAAGTCCCTCAAGGGTTAGGTGCATCTTCTCTCACTGAGACCAGACCAGGCTGTCCTCTGCTGTATATGTATTGGGGGCCTCATATCAGCTGTTGTATGCTGCATGGTTGCTGACACAGTGTCTGAGAGATCTCAGGGGTCTAGTTCAGTTGAGACTGCTGGTTCAAATGATCTAAATTATAAAGTGAAAATCTTGGTTAAATACTTTTTCTAAATCACCTCCAATCATAAAGACTCTTAGGGTTTACATTCAAAATGATGTGACATAGGCATTACCTTGATTTAAAAATTTAAAACAAGGAATATTTCAAGTACCTGGGAGATTATATATATATATATATATATATATATATATATATATTTATATATATATGTATATTATATATGTGTATATATATAGTATATATATATATATATATAATTTTCTCATAATTGACTGATTCTATAATGAAAGAGTAACCCTGTCATTTATCTGAGCTCAGAACTTTTCCCATAAGAAAGAATATTCACCCAGAGATAACTGTATCAGATGTGAGCTTTGTCATGCAATGTGGAAATTGATAAGACTAGGAGATGAGATTCATTGTCAAGGCCTTGACAGGGATTTAAGCAGGAGCATGGATATGAAGACTAATGCACTATGACTATCAGGGAGGAGGAGAAGCCTCTGGGAATTCTAAGAGTCTGCCTCAGGTATTTACCTGCAGTGTTCCCAAGGTTTGAGTCATGTGGGGGTTGGCCATCATTGATCAATAATCCCATCAAAAAGGGATCTCATTTTTGCTGTGAGCGTAGTCCTGACAAGCAAATCTTGCCTTCATAAGTTTATGACACCCTAAATGTAAAAGTCTTAAAATAGCTAATTCGTTTTGTCCAATTGAAGATATCTAAGAGTTTCTACCCTTTGCCATATTTGAGAAGCAGTCCCTATATCAGAGACCTAAACGGATTTTTTCATGTTGGCCCTATTAGTAGCCCAGAGTTTGAAGGCAATGACATACATGAAAATCCCAGTATTCAGTTGCTGCAGGAATTTAAAAATGAATCCACCTTGCAAACTCGCTTTCCCACTGGGCCACGTTCTTGTACAGATTACATTCGACCTCACTACTAATTTCTGGTGGGTTTTTTATTTTCTCCCAGTAAGCTGCATCTCACTTGCATGCAACTCTTTACATACCCCTACAATCATTCATCTAATTAGTGCCTAAGACCCGGTAAGTAAAGCATGACTCTTAAGGCCTTAATATCCAATCAGATTTACATAATAATAAAATCACAATTTACAAGATGCCACTACAATAATTTCAGAACCAAATAATAAAGACAATATTCTAATCCAATTAATCTATTTTGTAAAATCCTTTGCTTGCTTGTATAACATCGTTGGGTCTGGCTCATCTTCATCATCTGTCTCCATGATGACGACCTCCCTCCTGCTCCTCTGACCTTTTTTCTCCTCCAAATCTAGCTCCACCTCTCTATTCCTGTCCAATCACAGGCCTGTCACTGCCCTAATGTGATTGGACAGAGAAAATGCTACAGCATTCAGTAACCTCCATAATTGACATCCCTTTATCCACACTATACAATCAGGCTTCTCTTCAGCAAAGGAAGTATAACACCTGATTTGAGTGTTAGTACTGGCAAAGACACCAGTCCAGAACTATAACATAGTGTTAAAAATTACATAAGGCAGTATAAAAAGCTGTACAATTCTTTCTCCAGCCTGCAGATGAAGCAGTTTTTCTATTAATGCCCTGTACTTGTGTGTGGATGTTTAACCTCTGAAGAGTCCAACTGCTTCCTAATAGGTGCCCAAAAGAACCTGTTGGAAAAGGGCAAAATGTCCCAGTTTGTAAAATTATGATATGTTCATTGAGAGTTAAAAAATAACCTTCTTGGGGAGTTGCAGGGTGACAGTGACAGGATCCTCTCAATTGACAGCAGTGGATCAGCAACCCTCTTTGCCCTTCCCTGTGAGTGGAGATTCTGCCTCCAGGAAGTGCTTTACCCAGAGACTCAGGTGAGATCCAACATTTTCTCTATGTTGACTTTCTAAGGCAGGTCCAGCAAGGAGGCACAGGCCTCACTAGTCACAGGGCAGCAGGGACAGGATCCTCTGAGCCTCTGAGTGATAGTGGTGGATCAGCAACCCTCTCTGCCCCTTCCCTGCAAGAGGAGAGCCTGACTCCAAGGAGTGCTTTACCCCAGGGACTCACCCATCTGCGCCTGGGATTTACCAGAAGAGAACTGATGTCCCAGAAGTACTGACACAGACTTACAGACCCACAGGAGGAACAAGCTCTAGACAGAGACAGCAAGTACATCTAACACCAGAGATCAACAGATGGCAAAAGGCAAACACAAGAATCCTACCAACAGAAACCAAGACTACTTGGCTTCATCAGAACCTAGTACTCCCACCATAGCCAGTCCTGGATATCCCAAAACACCAAAAAGGCAAGATATGGATCTAAAATCATATCTCATGATGGTGCTAGATGAATTTAAGAAGGACATGAATAACTCCCTTAAAGAAATACAGGAGAACACAGGTAAAGAGGAAACAAGGTATTTTTGTTTCCTTAAAGAGGAAACAAAAATATCCCATAAAGTATTACAGGAGATCACGAATAAACAAGTAGAAGCCCTTAAAGAAGAAATACAAAAATCCCTTAAGGAATTACAGGGAAACACAAGCAAACAGGTGAAGGAATTGAGCAAAACCATATAGGATCTAAAAATGGAAGTAGAAAGATTTAAGAAATTACAAAGAGAGACAAATCTGGAGTTAGAAATCTTAGCAAAGAAGTCAGGAAACAGATGCAAGCATCACCAACAGAATACAGGAAATAGAAGAGAGAACCTCAGGGGCAGGAGATACCATAGAAAACATTGACACAACAGTCAAAGAAAATGCAAATTGCAAAAATATCCTAACCCAAAACATCCACGAAATCCAGGACACAATGAGAAGATCAAACCTAAGGATAATAGGTATAGAAGAGAATGAAGACCTCCAACTTAAAGGGCCAGTAAGTATCTTCAAGAAAATTATAGAAAAAAAAACTTCCCTAACCTAAAGAAAGAGATGCCCATGAACATTCAAGAAGCCTATAGAACTTCAAATAGACTGGACCAGAAAAGAAATTCCACCTGTCACATAATAGTCAAAACAACAAATGCATAAAACAAAGAAAGAATATTAAAAGCAGTAAGGGAAAAACGTCAAATAACATATAAAGGCAGGCCTATTAGAATTACTCCAGACTTCGCAAAAGAGACTATGAAAGCTAGAAGATCCTGGGCAGATATCATACAGATCTTAAGAGAATACAAATGTCAGCCCAGACTACTATACGCAGCAAAACTCTCAATCACCATAGATGGAGAAACCAAAGTGTTCCATGACAAAACCAAGTTCACACAATATATTTCCACAAATTCAGCCCCTCAAAGGTTAATAAATGGAAAACTCCAACACAAGGAGGGGAACTACATCCCTAAAAAAGCAAAAACATAATCTTCCAAAGAAACTAAAAGAAAATAGCCACATGAATGGAATTCCAGCGCTAAAACCAAAAATAACAGGAAGCACAAATTCCCTTTCCTTAAAACCTATTAATATCAATGGACTCAATTCCCCAATAAAAAGACGTAGATTATCAGATTGGGTATATTAACAGGACCCAACATTTTGTTACATACAGTAAACCCACTTCAGTGACAAAGACAGATACTACGTCAGAATAAAAGGGTGGAAAACATTTCTCCAAGCCAATGGTCCTAAGAAAACAAGCTGGAGTAGCCATTCTAATGTTGAATAATATAGACTTTCACACTAAATTAATCAAACAAATTAATGAAGGACACTTCATATTCATCAAAGGTATGATCTACCAAGATGAATTCTCAATTATGAACCTCTATGCTCCAAATCAAAGGGCATCTTCATTCATACAAGAAACTTTACTAAAGCTCAAAGCACAAATGACACAGCACACAATAGTAGTGGGAGATTTCTACACCCCACTCTCTGCAACGGACTGATCATGGAAACAGATATTAAACCAGGACACAACGAGACTAAGTGAAGTTATGAAACAGATGGATTTAACAGGTATCTATACAACTATTTGTCTTAAAACAAAAAGATATACCTTCTTCTCAGCACCTCATGGTACCTTCTCCAATATTGACCATATAATTGGTCACAAATCAGGTCTCAACAGATACAAGAAAATTGAAATAATTCCTTGTATCCTATCAGATCACCATGGACTAAGGCTGCTCCTCAATAACAACATAAACAATAGAATGCCCACATACACATAGAAGCTTAACAAACCTCTACTCAATGATAACGAGGTCAAGGAAGAAATAAAGAAAGAAACTAAAGACTTTCTAGAATTCAATGATAATGAAGTCACAACATATCCAACCATATGGGACACAATGAAAGCAGTCCTAAGAGGAAAACTCATAGCTTTAAGTGCCTACAAATAGAAACTGGAGAGAGCATACACCAGCAATTTGACAGCACACCTGAAGGCCCTAGAACAAAAAGAAGCAAATTCACCCAAGAGGAGTCAAAGGCAGGAAATAATCAAACTCAGGGCTGAAATCAATTAAATAGCAACAAAAAGAACTATACAAAGAATCAAGCAAATCAGGAGCTGGTTCTTTGAGAAAGTCAACAAAATAGATAAACCCTTAGCCAGACTAACTAGAGGGCACAGAGATAGTTTCCTAATTAACAAGGTCAGAAATGAAAAGGGAGACATAATAACAGACACTGAGGAATTCCAAAATATCAAGAGATCCTACTACAAAAGTCTATACTCAACAAAACTGGAAAACCTGGATGAAATGGACAATTTTCTAGACAGATACCAGGTATCAAAATTAAATCAAGATCACATCAACAATCTAAACAGTCCCATATCTGCTAATGAAATAGAAACAGTCATTAATATTCTCCCAACAAAAAAATCCCAGGACAGGATGAGTTTACTGCAGAGTTTTATCAAACCTTCAAAGAAAACCTAATACCAATGCTACTTAAACTATTCAACAAAATAGAAACTGAAGGTATTCTACCCAATTCATTCTATGAAGCTGCAAGTACTCTTATACCTAAACCACACAGAGACCTAACGAAGAAACAAAACTTCTGGTCAATTTCCCTTATGAATATTGATGCAAAAATACTCAATAAAATTCTTGCAAACCGAATCAAAGAACACATCAAAACGATCATCCACCATGATCAAGTAGGCTTCATCCTAGGGATTCAGGGATGGTTCAATATATGGAAATCTATTAATGTAATTCACTACATAAACAAATTCAAAGGAAAAAACCATATGATCATCTCACTAGATGCTGAGAAATCATTTGACAAAATCCAACATCCCTTTATGATAAAAATCTGGAAAGTCAGGAATTCAAGGCCCATACTTGAACATAGTAAAAGCAATATACAGCAAACCAGCAGCCAACATTAAACTAAATGGAGAGAAACTTGACGCAATCCCACTAAAATCAGGGACTAGGCAAGGCTGTCCACTATCTCCCTATTTATTCAATATTATACTTGAAGTCCTATCTAGAGCAATTAGGCAACAGAAGGAGATCAAAGTGATGCGAATTGGAAAGGAAGAAGTCAAATTATCACTATTAGCTGATGATAAGGTAGTATAATTAAGTGACCCAAAAATTACAACAGAGAGCTCCTAAACCTGATAAAAAAAAAAAAAAAACTTCAGGAATGTAGCTGGATATAAAATTAACTCAAGCAAATCAGAGGCCTTCTCATACACAAAGGATAAACAGGCAGAGAAAGAAGTTAGGGAAATAATACCCTTCACAATAGTTACAAACAATATAAAATACCTTGGTGTAACTCTGACTAATCAAGTAAAAGCTCCGTTTGACCAGAACTTCAAGTCTCTGAAGATGGAAATTAAAGATCTCAGAAGATGAAATGATCCCCCCATGCTCATGCATTGGCATGATTTATATAGTAAAAATGGCCATCTTATGAAGGCAATCAATTCAATTCAATTCAATCCTCATCAAAATTCCAACTCAATTCTTCACAGATGTAGAAAGAGCAATTTGAAAATTCATCTGGAACAACAAAAACTCAGGATAGCCAAAACTATTCTCTGTAATAAAGGAACCTCTGGTACAATAACAAACCCAGACCTTAAGCTGTACTACAGAGCAATTGTGATAAAAAAAACTGCATGGTATTAGTACAGTTACAGGCAGGTAGATCAATGAAACAGAATTGAAGACCCAGAAATAAACCCACACACCTATGGTCATTTGATCTTTGACAAATATTCTAAAACCATCCCGTGGAAAAAAAGACAGCATTTTCAACAGATGGTGGTGGATCAATTGGCAGTTAGTATGTAGAAAAAAGCAAATCAATCCAGTACTATCTCATTGTACAAAGCTCAAGTTCAAGTGGATCAGAGACCTCCACATCAAACCAGATACATTGAAACTAATAGAAAATAAAGTGGGGAAGAACCTCGAGCAAGTAGGCACAGGGGAAAATTTCCTGAAGAGGACGCCAATCGCTTATGGTCTAAGATCAAGAATTGACAAATGGGACCTCATAAAGTTGCAAAGCTTCTATGAGGCAAAAGACACTGTCAATAGGACAAAAGGGCAACCAACAAACTGGGAAAAGATCTTTACCAACCCTATATCTGATAAAGGTTTAAGATCCAATGTACACAAAAACTCAAGAAGTTAGATGCCAGAGAACCAAATAACCCTACTAAAAATGAGGTACAGAGCTAAACAAAAATTCTCAACTGATGAATACCAAATAGCTGTGAAGCTCCTAAAGACATGTTCAACATCCTTAGTCATCAGATAAATGCAAATCAAAACAACGCTAAGATTCCACCTCACACCAGTCAGAATGGCTAGGATAAAAAAAAACTCAGCTGACAGCAGATACGGGTGAGGGTGTGGAGGAAGAGGAACACTCCTCCATTGCTGTTGGGATCGCAAGCTGCACTCTGGAAATCATTTGACAGTTCCTCAGAAAACTGAACATAGTACTACCCAAGGACCCAGTTATACCACTTGTGGGCATATACCCAGAAGGTGCTCCTACATATAATAAGGACACATGCTCCACTATATTCACATCAGTCTTATTTATAATAGCCACAAACTGGAATCAACCCAGATGTCCCTCAATAGAGGAATGGATACAGAAATTGTGTTACATCTACACAATGGAGTACTACTGAGCTATTAAAAACAATGAATTTATGAAATTCTTAGGGAAATGGATGGATCTGGAGAATATCATTGGGGTGAGGTAACCCAATCACCAAAGAACACACATGGTATGCACTCTCTGAAAAATCGTTATTAGCCCAGAAGTTCCGACTACAGGAAGAACAGCCCACAAACCACATGAAACTCAAGAAGAAGGAAGACCAAAATGTGGACATTTAACTCCTTTTTAAATGGGGGAACAAAATCCCCACATAAGGGATTGCAGAGACTAACTATGGAGCAGAGACTGAAGGAAGGACAAGGCAGCCTAATATAGCTATCTCCTGAGAGACTCTGATAGTACCTGACTAATATAGGTGTAGAGGCTCATAGCCATCCACTGAACTGAGTACAGGGTCCCCAATGGAGTTAGAGAAAGGACCAAAGGAGCTGAAATGTTTGCAGCCCCTTAGGATGAACGACAATTACTAACTAGTACCCTCAGAGCTCCCAGGGACTCAACCACCAACCAAGGACTATACATGGTGGGACTGATTATTCTGGCAGCATGTGTATAGTAGAGGATTGCAAAGTTGATCATCCATGGGAGGAGAGGCCCTTGGCCCCATCAAGATTCTGTGCCCCATTGTAGGGGAATTCCGGGGCCAATAATTAGGAATAGGTGGGGTGGCAAGCATGGGGAGGGTGGAGGCAACAGGGGTTTGTTCTTGTTGTTTTTGTTAGTTTTTTTGAGAGTAATCTGGGAAAGGAGAAATCATATGACATGTAAATAAAAAAATATCTAATACAAAAAAAGAAAAAAAGAGAACATTCTTTCATCTTTATTTCAGCAGTCACATTTCCAGTAGTAACCACAAGTTGTTTCTATTTATTTATTTATTTATTTATCTATTTATAATTTTTATTAATCATTTTATTTGTTTACACTTCAAATGATATCCCTTCCAGGTTACTCCTCCACAAACTTCCCATTCCATTGCCCCTCTCCCAACTCTTCTTTTCTTCAATGAGGGTACTCCTCTACCCACTCACCCACTCCTCAACTGGCATCAGTGTCTATTTACTGGAGGTGGTCTCTACAGTTTGTATCTTCTCTTTGCTGTGTATT
>JADRCD010195943.1:0-10561 GCA_019843815.1 Montemys delectorum | reverse complement strand
CATTGTGTCCTGGATTTCCTGGATGTTTTGGGTTAGGGTCTTTTTGCATTTTGCATTTTCTTTGATTGTTCTGTCAATGTTGTCCATGTTATCTTCTGCCCCTGAGATTCTCTCTTCTATCTCTTGTATTCTGTTGGTGATGCTTGCATCTATGTTTCCTGACTTTTTTCCTAAGATTTCTAACTCCAGGGTTGTCTCCTTTTGTGATTTCTTTATTGTTTCTACTTCCATTTTTAGGTCCTGAATGGTTTTTATTCAGATCCTTCACCTGTTTATTTGTGTTTTCCTGCAATTCCTTAAGGGATTTTTGGGTTTGCTCTTTAAGGGCTTCTATTTGTTTACTTGTGATCTCCTGTAATTATTTATGGGATTTTTTTGTTTCCTCTTTAAGGGCTTGTATCTCTTTATCTGTTTTCTCCTGTATTTCTTTAAGGGAGTTATTCTTGTCCTTCATAAGTTCTTCTATCAGCATTGTGAGATGAGTTTTTAGATCCAAATCTTGCTTTTCTGGTGTTTTGGGATATACAGGGCTTGCTGAGGTGGGAGTACTAGGTTCTGGTGAAGCCAAGCAGTCTTGGTTTCTGTTGGTAGGATTCTTGCGTTTGCCTTTCGCCATCTCTTGATCTCTGGTGTTAGAAGTTCTTAGTGTCTTAGAGCTTGATCTTTCCTTGCTGCCCTGCAACTCCCCTTCCACTCCTGAGGCCTGTGCTTCCCAGCTGGTCCCGCCTGAGTACTTGGTCTGAAGCTTGTCCTGGAGGGAAGTCCTGTGCTCCCAGGGAGGGGGCAGAGATGTTCGCTGATTCAGCTCTGTCCCTCGGAAGCTGAGAGGCTCCAGTCCCTGCAATCTTGCGACTCCCCTGCACTTCCTGAGGCCTATGCCTCCCTGCTGGTCCTGCCCTAGCAAGACTCCAGAGAAAAAATGACGGATCTCACCTGAATCCTTGGGCTGAAGCCGGCCTTGGGGGGAAGTCCTCCCCTAGCAGGCAGGGGGCAGAGATGTTCCCTGATCCAGGTCTGTCCCTCGGAAGCTGAGAGGCTCCTGTCTCTGCAGTTCTGCGACTCCCCTGCACTTCCTGAGGCCTATGCCTCCCAGCTGGTCCCGCCTGATTCCTGGGGCTAAAGCCCGCTCCCCTTGAAGATTTTTTAAATTTTTTTTGTGGTTTTTATTTGACTACGAGGATTATCTTTGATTTTGTTAGAATTATTTTCTTTTAAATATTTATATTTATTTATAACTGAAGCCTTTGTTTTTATGTTAAAATAATATTCTAAGAAGTGAAATTAGGTCTTGAAAACAAAAAGCAACAAATGAGATCTCAGATTATATTCAAAACTGAGAGGAATGCTGTGAAAAAAATAATTATCTTAGTAAGTATTCTATTACAATGAAGAGACACCATGACTACAGCAACTCTTATTTTAAAAAAAAATTTAAAAAATTATATCAAATTAGCTGACAGTGTCAGATGTTCAGTCTACTATTATTATGGCAGGGAGTTTAGTGGCATGTAAGCAGTCAAAGTGCTGGAGATGTTTTAGAATTCTGCATCCAGATTTGCAGGCAGCAAAAAGAGAGAGAGCCATTGGCTTGGGCTCTTGAGACCTTAAAGCCCAACCCCTAGTGGCACAGTTCCTCCAACATGGCCAAACCTATTCTAACCAGGCCACACCTCCTAATTTATATCAAGTAGTACCACTCCCTGATGATAAAGCAATCAAATATATAAATCTATGGGGGCCATTCATATTCAAAACATCACAATCTTTGTAGATAGAGATAATAAAATTCAAACTCTAGTAAAAGATTAAATAATAATATAATCTCAGTGTTACTTTTCCTGGATATTATAAGGTTCTGTGGTTGTGTAACAGCGAGTATTAGCTCTTAACCTACAAGGATTATATTGCAAATTTGCTATTTGATCTCTAATATTTTGAGAAACAATTATTAATAGATGAAAGGGATAGATAGTAGACAGGTGTATGATAGATGATAGAAAGATAGATATAGAGGATGATAGATGATAGATAGATAGATAGATAGATAGATAGATAGATAGATGTATAGACGATAGGTATATAGACCGACAGACAGGCAGGTAATACATGATAGAGATAGAGACAACTGTTTGTGAAAGAATTCCATAAAACTTAGATTTTCTAAAATTCTTTAAAGAACATGTGAGGTCTTTATAAGATTGTTTTGAACATACTATGTTTATATGTTTATTTGTGTGTGTTTGTGTGTGTGTGTGTGTGTGTGTGTGTGTGTGTGTGTTTGTGTGTGTGCTGCCATGGCATATATGTGGAGGTTAGAGACAACTTTGTGAGTCCCTTATCTCCTTCCACTATGTGGGTCCCAGAGATCAAACTCACATCCTCAGGACTGGCCACAAGGTTTCGTACTCACTGAACCATTTTGCTAGCCCTTTTATGCAATTTGTGAATACTTTCCTTTTTGTAAGTTTGAAGTCATATGAGAAGTTATATAAGCATTAATTTTACTATCCAAAAAGGCTGTAATGATTTTCCTATTCTCTTAGAGTCAAAGAAGTTGAGTTAGTTCATTCTTTGAGAAGTTGATACAGATATTCTGGTTATGCTTCACACACACACACCCTCTCTCATTTCCCTTCCACTCCAGTCAAATCCCTACCTCTACCAATCCCTTTTCCAGATTCGTAAGTTCTGATTCTGTCTTCTGGCCTGTTTAATCGAGGTTATGTGTGTGTGGCCATTAGACTGAAACTATCTAACTGTAGGTATATAACTGAAGATGGTGACTCCATCTCTCCCTGAATCTATCAGTAGGGAATAGTTCAACAGTGCAAGATAGGGCCTCCTGAATCCCTCCTCCATCCATGCCTGCTGTTGATGGGTTCATTTTTATGAAGACCCACTATAGGCATCTGAAATTACTCTGAGTTTCTGATTGCAATGGCTGGGTCTTGCCCCCAAACTTACCTGTATTTAGGGAGACATACTCTGTCTCCCTATATTTGGACTCTTGTATCCTTTATATACCTGTTTCTTCAATGTGCCTTTGTCTTTACAGTGGATAATATGCATGTCTTATTAAAGGGTGAAACCTCATCAGTCATTTACTTTAGTTACTTATATAGTCACAAGACTATGCACTTTCTGCCAAGAGATAAGAAATGGAAAATGTCTAAATAGCCATACAGGTTGGATGGATAATGTGATACATATACACAAAGGGATTTTATTCCTGTGAAAATAAGCATGAAAGTAAAAGGTAAAGGGAAGGTGTTGCAGAAACTATGAATGAGATAGCACAAGCAGATATGTGGATATACCAATGCATTGCCTCCCTCATATGTGGACCCTAGCCTTGAATCTCTAAGTGTTCTCCTTTAAGTTCCTACAGAAGCCAAGAAACTAGACAATGGCCATTAGAAGGAGAATTTCTTAAAAGGGTGTGGGGAAGTAGAGCAGGTAATACAAATGGATCCAAAGCAGGAGAACATGAGGGATATAAGGATTTAAGCAGGGAAGATGATAGGTGAGAGAAAGCTGTGGTAGATAGAATTAACTCAAATAAAGGCACTTCAAAAACACATAGGGAAATTTTTAGTCTTGAAACCCAAGTAAACTGTAGTTTATAAAAGATTAAAACCCTTGCCTGTCAGGCAAAAGTTTCTACTGGGAGCCGTGTATTGTTAAGCAATACCCCAGTGCCAGAAGTGGAATACATCTTTATCAATTGGTCAGGGAGACTGCCCCACTAACAATGCTGAGTTGTGCCATCCTCTTGGTTTTCATAGAGAACTAAATTAACAGACCTTTTTTCTAAAAACATCACATTTCTTGACTATGCGATACAGAGAAATCAAGCTGAAGCTGTGCTGTGTGCTTCTTCTCTATCAGGTAGCATTCATAGTTCGAGAGGGTACTCTAAAGGTTGCTAAAGAAAAAAGGCAGAAATGGTATTATCTACCTTTGAACCTTACAAACTATGAAAGCAACTGTCTAGGTGATGACATGTCCAACATGAGCAATAGTGGCACACCATCAGTAAGGGAGTGACCAAGAGCTCTCTGATTTACTGCTAAGAGTATTCCACAGGAAATGATTCATTCTTAGCACTATAAACTCAGTCAAAATCCATAAAGAGGAAAATGACAGGTCCTAGTGGGCAACTAGATACTTCAGTTTAGATCAATTGGCCTAGTTTAGTCTTTAAAAAACTTCTTTTAACACAGCAATAAAACAATTAAGAGACTATACAGAATGCATTGTTGAACCTGAAACATTAAACCTGTCTGAAGTTTTGCAATAACAGACTAACATCACAATAAATTTTTGCTGTGATAGAAATTGTACTTAAATTATTTCAGTATTCTACTGAGGAGAAAAATTAAGTAAACAAGTGTCACAGGCATGATTTCCCAGTTACAACATTTCCTCTCACTATTCGGGATTTCTGAGGCTAAATTATTCAGTCCCTTGATTTAGTTCTGATGTGAGAATGAAAGAATCATACAATTTTATTCAGCGCTTGATTCTCATTCAACAATTTGATGCTGTCATTTTTTTACACTTTTTTCCCATTAGTAGCATCAGAATAGAAAGAACATGTATTGTGCTTTAGTTCTGAATTCTTAAAATCCATTCTGTTATTTTCTTTCTTTAGAAAATTTTACAACATTTTTACAACAAGGTTAGGTGGATGAGATAAAGCTTATCAATGATGGTGTACTCCTCAAAAATACTAACAAAAGGAAATATGCTTTAAAACTTCAAAACCTCAGATGATGTAGAATCACACAATTTCACATTTGCTTTCTAACTCTTCTTTAAATATTTTAGCACATATACATAATAATGAGTTTATCATGACATATTCATTTTAAAACATCATGTATTTTTGAGGGTTCTTTACTTTCATGCTTTATTTATACCATTTCCATCCCTCACTATCCACCTCCAATATCTCCCGTGTCATAACCCAGTACCCCATTATCCCACTTTCAAATTTATGACCTCTAACTATTAATGTTTTTAGGTTACATATATGCAACCTTCTGTAACTACTTAATGTTTCTCACCATTATTTGAGCAACGTTAGTTGAGCATCAGTTCTAAATCTGTTAGTTGCCTGTAGTTCTTCCTCTTTAGCTAGGGCCTGGTGAGATTTTTTCCCTGTGGTTATTTGGGTGTCAACTGGTAGTGTCATTAGGCAAGTATTGTTTTGGAAACCATACTGTACAGATTTTATGGATGCCACTTCCCCATCTCACAAAAGATATCCTTATCCTCCAGCTCCTACAATTCTACTGTCCCCTCTTGTGCAATGTTCCTTGACACTTAGACATAGGAGTTGTGTAGTAGATGTGTCAGCTGGGACTAGACATCCCATGATCTGCTGGCCTCTGTATTCTGACCATTGTGGATTTCTGTAATAGTCTGTCAGCTTCAAAAAGAACTTACTTAAGTGAGGTAAGAGCTAGACTTGTCTGTGGATATAAGGATGTTTTTAGAAATTGTATTGGCTTAGGAAATTGGCAGAATCTGGCTATTCTCTAAGGTTTAGGAATTTTGCTAGAAAATGATCTATTCAGTTTAAACTACCTTTAAATTTCCTTCCTACTGAGTAAGTGGTATTCACTTCCAGGAGAAGCTGTTGCTTAATCTGGAGAAGTAATTGTCACTAATGCACCGTCGGGTATATATATCTAGCTAGTATAGTCATTGCTATGGGCCAGAGGGTTCATACTAGGTAGGAGTTTACAGAGTGTGGTAACCCAGACTCAGAAATACAAATACCACATGTTCCCACTTGTTTGTAGATCCCAGCTCAAAATCTTTAGACATGACTGTATAACCAGCTGTAACTGTGGAAACCAGGAAAATTAAAAGGGACCATAAGGGAAGCAAGCTCTAGAGAGGAAAATAATGGAGCACAGTTGCTATGAAGGTGGAACATGTGAAAAACAGGGGTGGGGACTTAATCAGAGATCATGACTGACAGGATAAAACAAGGAGAGAGAGAGAGAAGAGTCAGGAGAGATAAATGGATAAGCCTTAAAGAAATATTACTTTATGTTTACTTAAAAATACATTTATAATATACACATATATGTGGAATATGTGTGCATACATGCAGAGAGAGTTTAACAAAGTTGTATGTACTACTTGGGGTAATATTGCTAACAAAAGCTCCAGGGACAGGTACATGAATCCTCCCAGTGAGTTATTTGTCAGGGGAGTCCAATAGACTCCCAAAATAATAGAGGCGATTACAGTTGTCCTTGACTGATTCCCAGAATCAATCTGGGAATGGTTGCCTACAGGTAAGATCCTATTGCTATAAATACCACACACTTTAAACACGGGACTTGGAGGAATCAAATTATGTGACCCTCCTACAGCTGAGGGTTGATTCTATCAGACCCCACCTTGCCACAGATAGCCATGCCTCTCTGTACCTCCTGCTAATAGCCACACCTCTCTCCAAGTTCCGGTTACACCAGAAAGTCCTACCTCCAGAGACTGAAGATGAAGCTGCTGATTGTGCCAAGTTGTTGATGAACGTGGGGGAGGGGTTTTGCTTTACCTATTCTACCTGTTTGCTTGTAACAAGGAGAATTCAATGAATGATGGCTGACTGAAAGCACACCATGTGTTGGTCTAATTATTTAAAACTCTTCCCACACTTCCAGTCCTCTTAATTATTCAGGCCCTGACCCCCATTCCAGACGATCCATTCCTATGAGTGGCTGCAGGCAGCTACAAAATTGGAACCAACCTGGAAAACCCCCTTCCTGAGGACTATCTCTCATAGCATTTTTATTCATTTTTATTAAATAATAATATCTCATACATAAGTGAAACTACATTAAAGTGATTCAAAACCAAACAAATACCTCTACTTACTATTCCATTACCTAATTAAACCAACATCTTTATTCTCAATTGCTCTTGAATTACTACACATGCAAGTTATATTTTTACATGTGTAGTTTTATACTGGAAATAGTGTGCTGTTCTGCATATAATACTTTGTGAATGCTTGGCACACAATTTCATTTGTCATACATATTAATTCTTTTTTTTTCCTTTGCCCTAACTCACCTCTCTCCTAGGAAACCCAATGTTAGCAGATTGCCAAATAGTCTTCCATATTTATCTCACAACAAATATGCAAATATATATGATCACACTTATTCTAACTCATTAAAATTATAAGTTGCTAAATAAATGAAGACCATAAATTAGTAATGCAAAATTAGAATATTTTGGCAATTGATTCCTGTACATAAGTATATTACTTACATTTCTTGCAATATATAGTTACTGGGGTTTTTTGAGTTTTTCTTAGTTAAAGTATGCCATGATTTCAGTTTGATTTGGTTGCCCTAGAGGTTTTTGATGCTGTTTGTGAAGCATTTCAATACAGTGTCCTTCCAGATTTGGCTAATCTTACAATCTTGTCACAATTTTTGTGTCCATATTCAAGTTTAAGGATAGGCTTGTGACTTGCAGCTACATGGTATCTCCAAAGTTTTAAATTTTGTTATCAATAGAAGCAAAAACTTTTTTAATTCAAAATATTTATTATGCATTTATGCTTTTATAACATGTTGCAATTGCAAAACAAAAACAACACAAGGCCATTTATCAACAATACAATGGAATATGTAAATGGATGATGACACACTTAGCTGGGTAGAGTCCCAGGTAGAGACCTCATTTCAGAATCAACCAGAGCACCTCTTGCATCTATTACAGAGGGAATAGAGAACACAGATGAATTTGGTGAGTCAATTAAACACACAGTAGTCAAAAAACCCTGCTTTTGTGTGTTTTAAGGTCATTTATTTTGTACAGATGTAGTTGTCAAATACATGCTTTTTCAGTTTGTGACACACATCATTTGCTATATATATATGTATGAAATAATGCATCACATCTAATTCATCCCTTTCCATAATTGAATGATAGTTCATCCAAGATTATTTAAACCTATAATCATTCCTTGTAAATGAACATTTAGAATATCTCTAGATGTCATGACTTCAAACAGTGCTTTCATGTGAGCTACATACAGATATCTTTAGAAAATCTCTGTGTTTGGTTTTGTAAGATACACTCTCAAAAATGTTTTTCTTGTATCTCTCTTTCTGATTTTAGTATCTTTAGATTTAACACTTACACACACACACACACACACACAAATATATAATGTATAGTTATGATCAGAGTCTCTGAATAGGTAATCACAATTTCTGTTTACTCGGCAAGATTTTAGTTAGAAAAATATCCGACCATTATGTAAAGGGAATACAGGTTTTGATGGTATAAGTGTTCTCATTATGGAATATCTCCCTCAAACCACATGAATTTGTTAAAGGCAAATTTACAAAAGGATGCTAGCAGCCTGTTTGTCAAGACAGCATACTTCTTCTGCATCAAATTGACTTAAAACAACTTCATACTAGGACACTGCCTCATTTAGTCCTACCTAGAAGGTAGGACTAGGGTCTCTCTGGGCTGGTGCCCTCAGCAGACCTTGGGTGCAAGCTCTGCAGCCAGTCCCACAACACCCAGAGGAAGCTCCACTCTCAGGCATTCTAACATGCCCAGGATCAGAGGTGAGGAGGACCCAACACCTATCCCAACACAGGGAGTAACTGGGACCAGTGGGACCAGGCACACAGGAAATCCACCAGCCCAGTGGCTCGGCTTCCTTCCTTGCAGGCTGTCTGGGCTGGCAGGTGTCCTGAGAAGACCTTAAGTGCAAGTCCCACAACACCCAGAGGAAGCTCCACTCCCAGGTGCTCTAACAAGCCCAGGATCACAGGATCCCAGAATCACAGGATCCCAGAGACAGCTTGGCTCTGAGGAGTTCTGACACAACCAGGATCACAAGAAGGACAGGCTCTAGTCAGATTTAGCAATGGCAGGTAGCACTAGAGATTACCAGATGATGCAGGGCAAGCACAAGAATATAAGCAACACAAACCAAGGTTAGTTGGCATCATCAGAATCCAATACTCCCACCATAGCAATTCCTGGACACACCATTACATTGAAAAAGCAAGATTCAGATATAAAATCACTTCTCATGATGATGATACATGACTTTAAGAAAGACATAAATAGCACCCTCAAAGAAATACAGGAGAACACAGGTAAACAGCAAGAAGCCATTTGTCTTAGTCAGGGTTATTATTGCTGCACAAACATCATGACCATGAAGCAAGTTGGGGAGGAAAGGGTTTATTCAGCTTACTTCCACATGGCTGATGATCACCAGAGGAAGTCAAGACTGGAACTCAAGCAAGTCAGGAAGCAGGAGCTGATGCAGAGGCCATGGAGGGATGTTTCTTACTGGCTTGCTTCCTCCTGACTTGCTCAGCCTGCTCTCTTATAGAACCCAAGACTTCCAGCCCAGGGATGGCACCACCCCTTTGATCACTAATTGAGAAAATGCCCCACAGCTGGATCTCATGAAGGCATTTCCCCAACTGAAGCTCAGTTCTCTGTGATAACTCCAGCCTGTGTCAAGTTGACACACAAAACTAGCCATTACACCGTTCAAGAGGAAACACAAAAATCCCTTAAAGAACTACAAGAAAACACAATCAAACAGGTGAAGGAAATGAGCAAAACCATCCAGAATCTAAAAATGAAAATAGAAACAATAAAGAAATCAGAAAGAGAGACAACCCTGGAGACACAAAACCTAGGAAAGAAATCAGGAGTCATAGAAGCAAGCATCACCAACAGAATATAAGAGATAGAAGAGAGAATCTCAGGGGGTAGAAGTCACCATAGAAAACATTGACACAACAGTCAAAGAAAATGCAAAAAGCAAAAAGCTCCTAACCCAGAACATCCAGGAAATCCAGGACACAATGAAAAGACCAAACCTAAGGATAATAGGTATAGAAAAGAGTGAAGACTCCCAAAGTAATGGGCCAGAAAATATCTTCAACAAAATTATAGAAGAAAATTTCCCTAACCTAAAGAAAGAGATGCCCATGAACATACAAGAAGCCTACAGAATTCCAAATAGACTGGATCAGAAAAGAAATTCCTCCTATCACAAAATAATAAAAACACCAAATGTACTGAACAAAGAAAGAATTTTAAAAGCAGTAAGGGAAAAATGTCAAGTAACCTATAAAGGCAGGCCTATCAAAATTATACCAGACTTCTCACCAGAGACTATGAAAGCTAGAAGATCCTGGGAAGATGTCATACAGACACTACAAGAACACAAATGCCAACCCAGGCTACTACACCCAGTGTACTGGCTGGTTTTGTGTGCCAACTTGACACAGGCTGGAGTTATCACAGAGAAGGGAGTTTAAGTTGGGGAAGGGCCTCCATGAGATCCAGCTGTGCGGCATTTTCTCAATTAGTGATCAAGGGGGTAGGGCCCCTTGTGGGTGGTGCCATCCCTGGGCTGGAAGTCTTGGGTTCTATAAGAGAGCAGGCTGAGCAAACCAGGAGAAGCAAGCCAGTAAGGAACATCCCTCCATGGTCTCTGCGTCAGCTCCTGCTTCCTGACCTGCTTGAGTTCCAGTCCTGA
>JADRCD010195942.1:28278-46203 GCA_019843815.1 Montemys delectorum | reverse complement strand
CACCCACACTCACGCACACCTCCAGCCCGCACACAGACGTGCACGCACCCCCCGCCGCCCGGCAGTTATGTATTCTCCGCTCTGTCTCACCCAGGTAAGCAGCTGCGGGGGCGCGGGGCGGCCGGGGTGCCTCGGCGGGTGCCGTGTCTGCGCGTGGTTCTGTGTATGTGTGTGTGTGTGTGTGTGTAAGTGTGTGTGTGTGTGTCTGTGTGTGTGTGTGTGTGTGTGTGTGTGTGCGCGCGCGTGTGCGGGGGAGGGGGGGTGGGCTGCAGCTTTAAGAAAAGTAACTTTGTTTCCATGCGGGTGCATTCCTCCTGCTCGGCCATTTGTGTGGGCACATGGCTAATGGCGCCCTCTTATTAATGCGTTAATTAATATCGGGGCGCCGGACTGCGGAGCGCCGCCGGGGGCTTGCGGGCGCCCCGCACGTGTGTCCGCGGCTGCAGCCCCTGACACACTGCAATCTGGACTCCCGGCGGCGGCTGCGGCGCGGAGCGCGGTGCCCGCGAGTCCTCCGCTCCAGGGAGGGGCGGCTGAGTCCCGCAAGCCCCGCACGCCGGCTGCCCCCGGGGCGCCCTGGCTGCCGGGGGTGGGGGGTGGGGTGGGTTCTTCCCGCGCCGCCGCGCCCCCCTCCTCCCCGCCGACGCCCCGAACTCTTACTTTTGTTTTGTGCCAGCTTTGCGGGCCGGCCCGGGCAGCGCCCCTCGGACGCGGCGGGCGGGCGGCCGGTGCGAGCCTTCGCCGGTGGGCTGCGGAGACGCACGCCCGGCGCCGGCCCAGGACCTTGCTGTCCTCGCCTCTTGCCCGCGACCCCCAGGCGAAAGTTTCGGGGTCGGGCGAGCCCACGCCGCGCGCAGGCCAGGGAGTCGCCGAGGCAGCGGGTCGGGCCGGGCCGGGCCGCTGCGGGCGCAGTGGGGCTCGGGCTCGAGGGCGAGCGGCGGCCAGGGCCGGAGTCCGCTGCCCAGCCGCCGCCGCCGCCGCCGCCGCCTAGGCAAGCCCCGGGCGGCTCGGCCAGCAGGACCCCGCAACTTTCCCTGCAGCCCCACTCGCAGCGTGGGGCCTGGCGCCCCTCCGCCTGCCCCTCCTGCCCGAGCCTCCCAGCCCATCCCTCCCGGTCTAGTCTGCACCAACAGTAAGGAAACACTGCTATTTTGCGGCTCCGGATCTGGTCCCTTTTCAATATAATTCTTGATTTTCTCGGACTCAAAAGGCATAAAGTCAGAGTGGTTTGCGCTAATTTTTCTCTTTAAGCACGAGTCTTTATATGGCTTTAAAACATTGCACCCTGACCAGTAATCACCTCCATGAAGTTATATGCTTCGAGCACAAGGTTTCTTCACGACTCCCTCAAAACCCTGCTAACCACTGTGCCTTCAATGAGCTGGAGCTAACGGTTTACCGGGAATACTTTGGAAGGCTGGAAGTATCGGTAGCTTTTCCTCTCCACTGTAGATTCTGGATTTATTTCCCATATGACTTCCCTTCTTACTGCAGTATCTAACAGTAATAACACTGGCTATTTGATCTCAGAAGACTCTTAAATGCATCTTTTATGTGGAGATGGTCTGTTTGGGATTTAGGCCTCACATTAATAATGGATAGCAGTTGTTTTAGTTATTGTAAAAGTCCCCCCCCCCCCCAACTTCCAAAGTTACTATTTTAGTAACTTGTGGAAGTATGGGATGAAACTTCTCCAACCACTTCTGGCAAGGTTCACAATTGCATATGGATAAGATGCAAAGTGTAAGATAATTTGAATGAATTATAGTCTGCAGTGAAAGTGCTGAGATTCGAAGGCTGAAATCCTAGCTGGCAAAAGTTTGCAACACAGAGAACTTGTAGATAAGACCAGCATGCTGCAATGGCGAGAAAGACCCTCGTGGACACAGCGTTGTCTTCTCGAGCGAGATTTGAAAAGATAAAAGTTCTGGTCTGGGGTTATGTATTTCAGGAGCATACCTACGAATCCATGCAGGCCTCGGGCACAGTCAGGTATTTAACAAAGTTAGCTTCTCTTGAGTTATTATCATGTTAAGAAAGTTTTTTTTTTCTTCCCCTTTCCCCCTCCTACACACTTGGCAGCTTTGATTGACGCATTCACTGGGCCTTCACACCACTAAGAGAAACGCTTACTTGGTGTAGCAGTTTGTGAAGAAAATGTACAATAAACAGGGAATAAAGGCTCATTTGTTTTATGAGAGGGTCTTTAAAAGTTGATTTACAATTTATTTAACTTTCTGGAATATTTATAATACGTTAGAGCCAGTTTCAGAAAGAGAAACTTGGGCCGTTTATTGCTCATTTAAAAAATAAAAAGATCCAGTAAGCATGGTGATAAATGTGCTCTAACTGAAAGAGTAAACTCAGCTTGCTTGTATGCACTTTGGAGAGGCCTTTACCTTGAGAATGCCAGGCCTCTCCTTTTGATTGAGGATGGGTATATCACAACCAACTCTTGTACCTGCCTAAATACTGACAGTTCAGCAGAAATTTATGAGTAAACCTTTCAAAAAAAAAAAAAAAAGTAGTTTCCAGCACTACCCCCATTCTGTGGCTCTTAAACTTGGCCTGTTTTCAAACAGATCCACATTTTAGATGCTGGTTCAAAGTAAGGCAGCTTTGAGGCAGGTCCACAGGTTTGTTTTTACTGGTGGTCTTGAACATTCTCACCAACTATGTATGTAAAATATTACTTTTTTTCCTCTTCAATATTTTTGAAATATTACACAGTTTATGGTATTTTGGTCAGCAGCATGATTTATGAGGACGCGCTCCCCACCCCCCCTGAATCATTTATGCTTTCCTTAGACATTTCCTGTATTTTTCTTTCTTTCTTTTTTAAGTTTGGATGCTTCAGGAGATATTTCTGTCAATAAGTTGACAAAGTATAATTGTCATGTGAGTAAAGTTATATAAAATGCTGTGTACTTTTATTTGCATCCTAGAAACCTTTGGGGGATAATATATTGGAAATACTTCTGATGTAAAACTGGGGACATAGACTGTTCCTGATGACGGCTGACCTTATTCTCAGATTTTTTTTTTTTATGAAGAGATATTATGGGCATTTGGTTGGCAGGTGAACGCAGGGCTTCTGAGCGTCAACTGATGCAGCTTGCAGTTTTTAAGAAGTATTTTTGGGAGTATCTTTGGGCTAGTAGCCACAAATGTTTACTTAATGTGTTTATGATCATTAATAAGGTAAAACCTTAGCATATATCTGTGCTATATTATTTGAAGCTATTTGCATTATGAACTGGAGCTGAGTCTTCAAAATGAAAGCCTCCTCTTGGAGAAGGCTCGCTGTGTGGTTTTAGGTCGACTTCAGGGATTCTTTCCATAATGACTTGCCACAGAGTCATGCTCTCTGGTATATCCTGTATACGTCTGGATGTCAGTCAATATGAAATACATAAAGTTTATGTGTTTTAGAACATTTCAAGGATGAGCTCAGAATTTAGTAATGTTTAAAGCTCTGTGGTTTGGCATGCACCTTAGCGGATAAACTGCGACTTTTCTTCCAGAGGAATAAAGATTCTCAAACATCACACAGTTTAAAAATGCTAATGGTTTATGGTAAAGAATACTATAATTCTTGTAGTTTGTTCTTTTTTTCTCCTAACTTGAAGAGTGCACACATGTTAACCAAAGCTCACTACTTCTTTTTTTTTTTTTTTTTTTTTTTTTTTTTTTTTTTTGACCCTTATTGTGAAAAAGACCAAGTTTCAAAAATGAACTTGAGCCATGGAGCCTAAAATTTGTGCAGAAAGAGGGAAAGGCCAATTATTATAACAATTAAATATTCACCATATTATTATACACTTACCTTAAAGAACCCTGTTATATGTAATGTTTATAGTCTAGTTTAAAATTTGTAAAAATAATTAACAGATTTAACTAATAAAATATATTACCTTCAGTTTATATTTGAATGTTTAAATTTTTTGTAAATTTTTTTAGTAGTAATACTGCTTTTGGTATTACAGTTTCTTGTGTTTCAATGATGTATACATGCAGATTGCTATAACACATAAAAAAGAATATATTTTATATTTGTCCACCTTAACTCTTCTTAAGTAGTCACCAAATGCTCCTCTAGTCTCCTTATCTTCATTTATTTGAAAGTAAATAATTTATCTCGAGGGGCATTTGTGGCAGAAAGCCGTTGTATAAAATTGGTGTGGTCTAGTTAGTCAAGAGTTGGGTGTTCTCTCTGAGCATTTGTGAACGTTACTGTTTAACTTTTTTTTTTTAATTTTTATACTTGAATTTTCCAATTAGCATCAACTTAAGAGTCACGTATTTTTAAAGAAAACCAGGTAGCAAAATTCAAAGGCTTTAAATTCAATTTTCTCTTCAAATTATTTGACTTTTAAAGAGCTCTGTAAAGGTTTTCCTTGAGTGTCCTGTTTGCTGATGGGGAAAAAACCTGAAATATTATTTTTAAAAATGAGGCGATGTGTTTTGTAAGGCTGAATGCTTTTGAGGGCATTCCCCAGTCCTATCAGCACAGTAAACGTGTTGCAAGAGAACTGTCACGGTGAGGCACCCTGTTTACTCTCAGGCGTGGAGCTTTGCTTTGTTTGGTGTGCCCCCCCTCCCTTTTTGTTCTCTTCCCATAGTTCAGTAATAATTTCTTGGGCATAGATCTCTTATTTTAGCCAAACGAATACCAAATCTTCCTTTCTTTCCTGTAGGGACCTGACACATTTTTTTTTCTAAATTTTTTTGATAAATTATCTGTAACTATAATATTCAGAAACATAATTAAGATATTACTAAAATACATGAGAGACAGATCAGAGTCTACATGGACTCTTCAGAGGGAAAGCCTTTGTTTTCATTGACGGTAGAGATGGGTCTTACTCCTAGACGGCCATAAACATTGACTGGCACCTGAGTGTTTAGGATTTGCCAATCTGGCGGCCAGGCCCTGGCTGTACTACAAGTGGTGAGGTCAAGGCTGGGACAAAATTAGATATGGCCTCCTTGAAATAGGGTTAAAAGTATATATTTCTATAAAGGTTTAGATACACTGTGCTTGCTGTGTAAAGGATTTGGGAAGTAGGCCGCACAACAGAATGTACCAAAATGTTTTAAAATGCTTAGCAACTTTCTCCTTTCAGATCATAGGCAATGGAACTAAGAGAGTAGATTCCCCTTCCTCTGGTTGCCCTGAGGGACTTTACGTATGGTTTTAAAGGTAGTATAATACTTGGACCACATTTCATCTGAAATGAGGGTTGTTTTTTTGCTTTTGTTTTTGTCTTTTTTGTTTGTTTGTTTGTTTTTTAGGGCAAGTCCTATAGGCAAGTTGTCTCGTTTTGTGTTGGTCATATTCGTATTTTTGTTTCTATTCTTTTTCCTAGGATGAGTTTCATCCTTTCATTGAAGCACTTCTGCCCCATGTCCGCGCCTTCGCCTACACATGGTTCAACCTGCAGGCCCGAAAGCGAAAATATTTCAAAAAACATGAGAAGCGCATGTCGAAAGAAGAGGAGAGGGCCGTGAAGGATGAACTGCTAAGTGAGAAGCCTGAGGTCAAGCAGAAGTGGGCTTCCCGACTTCTGGCCAAGTTACGGAAAGATATCCGACCCGAATACCGAGAGGATTTTGTTCTTACAGTTACAGGGAAAAAACCTCCATGCTGTGTTCTTTCCAACCCTGACCAGAAAGGCAAGATGCGAAGAATTGACTGCCTCCGCCAGGCAGATAAAGTATGGAGGTTGGACCTCGTCATGGTGATCTTGTTCAAAGGTATTCCGCTGGAAAGTACTGATGGCGAGCGCCTTGTAAAGTCTCCACAGTGCTCTAATCCTGGGCTCTGTGTCCAGCCCCATCACATAGGGGTTTCTGTAAAGGAACTCGATTTATATTTGGCATACTTTGTACATGCAGCAGGTAAGTGTAATGGGAAGAACCCCTTCTTCTTTCTTGTGTGTGTCTCTTCTGATGGCCTCTGTGAACGCTGAACCATTTCCGACCTCCCCATATCGCAAACCTAGGGCATCCAGCCAGTGAGGTTTCAGAGGTAAACCAGAGTCGAAACAGCTTGAACAACCTGCTGCCCCTGTCTGAGGTGCCACCCTCACTCAGGTATAAAAGCAAAGCTCTCAGAATTCCCACTCAGGTCACAGATGGTAAGTAATGCTGTCAGAGGTCTTGGGAATTCAATGGATGAAACGTTGTGGTCACATTGTTTTAATTTCAAGTCATGGTAAGAGGCTCATGCTGACCCTTGTAACAAAGAGTAGATTTTAAACTGGATTGTGATCTTACTAAAATATATTTAGTTTGTTGTTAGCTGCTTTTCTGTTGCGACTGTTTTCAACCTTCTGAGGCCTCTTGCAACCCCTGCCAAGTACGCAGTTGGAGGTAAGGTTACTATCAAAATGCTGGTCACTTATGAAAGAAAGATAATCACATTAATATACGAGCCTAGCAGCTTCGTATGCTGGAACTCTCAGTGTTCTTTCAAATGGCTGAGGGAAACCAATCAACTAAATTCTAAGCAAGTGACAGAGGGGTTAATATTAAATGTGACCAGCTGGCATAGCCTCTCTGAATGCATTGAGAAATCGCTATTGGTAATTGATCCATCGACCTATGTTGATTTGTGTGAGATTCACTATTGATTTTGAGACACGTCTTTTCCAGAGCGTGCTTCAGAATTTGGAAGAGCATTAGGAATCAACTGTTGAGAGCTGGGTGAAATAATGCAGCTTTACTTTGTTCTTTTCGTCTTGTTTTAGACAAAGGCTCATTGTGTTACGTGAAAGCTCAGGTCTTGTGTAACTTGTTGACTTTTTCTATGTACATATCAGTCTTGCTAGATTGCCTTCATGGCAGCTGCTCAAGCCAGATGGGAGAAAGAAAGTTGTGGAATCCAACCAGTGATTTGTTTAGAAGTGCTCTTTGTCTCTCTGTCTCTGTCTCTCTCTGTGTGTCTCTGCCCCTGTTTCTCTCTCTTTATCATGCATACACATACACACCCAGAAACACACTTTTTTTGTTTTCCCCACAATGAAGAGAAAAAGATACTGCCTGCAAAGTCAGCACCATTCTGCAAAAAATTCTTAAAATTGGAAAAAAAAATTAACTTTCAAGGAAATCGGCTAACATTCCACTCTCTGTTTTTTCAATATATGATTTAGAAAGAGAACTTTTGTTTCCCATCTGTCCTTACTTAAGAAACTGGAGAAATTGACTTTGCAAGCGTGTCACATCATCATTTGTGTTGTGTTGGCAGGGGCTAGATGTGTATTTCGGAGGGTGTGCTCGGAAAACGCTTCAAATATTTGGGCTTTTGAAAATATATACTTGATCATAAGGCATGCCTGTTGCTTTAGCCAGTTCTAGGCAGCAGAAGTTCTAAACAGAAACAAGTGGCCTTTCCTTAACCCTCCTCAACCTTGCTGCTCATTTTTCTTGTCTATATAAAAGCAAAGTTAGAGGTTTTTTTTTTTCTTCTTCTTCTTCTTCTTCTTCATTATTTGTATGTGTTAAGTGCCTGAAGGTGCAAAGGTTATAGGTGTTCCCAGTGCTCTCTTAGCATACTCTTTACATTGAGTGTTTATCTTTACCTGTTTAAGAACAGACTTTATTAATAATAGTGAATGTTCTAATTGGGCAACTTAGAAACTGGAGAGTGCCAACGATTGATGTAGTATGTGTATGTGTGTGTGACTTCTTACAGAAAAAGAACAAAATGGAAGAAGTGTCTGTGGAGTTTCTGTCAGTTTGAGCAAGGCCCACTCTGGGCTTTTAAGTTAACTATTTCTCTGAGCGTCTCAAGGAGACTACCTTTAAAGACATCTAGCTGTCTCTCTCCTCCCATTCTCTGGTTCACCTTTCTGTGTTGGTGGGTTGTTACCCTGCTGATATTTCCTTGCACTAGCCTAGTTGCTTCGCTGGTCCGATGCCCGAAGGAAGGATGCTGCCGTAATGCCATTTGGGAGGTTGCTTAGGAAGGCTCACATTCTTACAGCTTATGAAAGATTTATTGACAGCCACATGGATCAGACTACCTTCGGTTTGGTGCTCCTCGTGTATCCCAGAATCCCTCCTCAGGCCTGAATACCAGCCAAATGCCTGGCCATTGGTTTCCAGAGCACCACGATCATGGCTGCCCGTGTGCCGGCAACAGGGGCCTTGCAAAAAGAAAGTAGTAAAGGCCTTTCATCAGAATATGTTTCAAATCTGACTTAAGATACTTTGAGATCCTTTATTTGTGGAAGAGAAGCTGCCAGTGAGGTAGATTGGTCAACCTATGTGCAGCTGACTTGACAAGCATCTGTTATAATGCTGAAGATTTGTAAACACTAAACAATGTTTTTACCTCCTTAAAAGTTTTGAGAACTTGCCAGTCCTGGCAAGAAGCAGAGACTCTGAAGCGCGCTTCCCAATCCATGCCAAAACCATTGTGGCCTTTGCACCTGTAATGCATTTTGATTTTCCTTTCTTTTGAAAATGTTCTTTTTCCCTTCCAAAATGCTTCCTCTCCTCTACATAGCCACCAAATTGAGATTTTTTTTTCCCTTTTAAAATATGCACATTGATTATAACTTCATGCACTGGCTACTTTTTTTTTTTTTTGTCAAAACATTAAAATGTGAATACTGGAAGCAAATGCATAATCAAATATTTGTTAAAAGCAGAGGTGATTTTTTTTTTCTTAAGGCTTAGAGATGATAAAAGTCAATACTTTGACTAAATCCCTAAATCTGGTGGTATTAGAACTGTGTGAATTTTGTGGCAAATACACAGTAAGAAGTCAAGTGAAAGCAAGTGATTCCATGAGCCCGAGACTTTCATCTTGTTCAGTCTATAAAATAACAAAACCATTTTATGTCTTTAATTTGGTCTCTGTTTGCATTGTCTTTCCCATGTATCATATGACGACTTGGTGGTATTATGGTATCATGGCAAATGGTTTTCTTTGTGGGCGTGTAACAGTAAAGCTAATTTATGACCAGCCTTTACCAGATGATCTGTATCAGAATCTACAATATACCCGGCACGTGGCAAGGTCACAATTTAAGTTGTTAAGGTCATAACCTTAGCCACCAGGCATTTGACCTTTTAGATAAAGTTAACCTTTGTTCATTAGTAGGCACTCAACCGAGAACTTTCTGGAGAGTTTTTTCTTTCCTTCCTTTCTTTCTTTCTCTCTCTCTCTCTCTTTTTTTTTCTTTTTTTGAAACTGTTCCTATATAACTCTGGAAATGTAATCGTATTGTTAAGAGTGCTGTTAAATTAGTTAAATTTTTCTTAGAGGTTGGACTTTTAAAAGGATTTCTTTCGTGGACAGAGGTAGATCACTTTATTTATGACATAAAGTGATAATCACTGTTTAGGTTTGGTGCCACCTGATGTGGGGTAGAGAAGCAGCTCTGAGATAGTCTTTACTTGTGGTGACACTTAAAATCTGCAATTAAACAAATGGAATTATGTTTACTTCGACGGAGGCCCTTGCTAATTTGCAGGTGACAATGGGCCCCAAGCTGAAGCCCAGTGAGCCACTGTCACTTTTTAAAGGTGAGGACTTTTCTGAGATTGCGAGTATTTTTCAGCTGTCTTAAAAATCCACTTGGAAAGATTAAGTGACTGAAACTGTCAGCAAATTGCTCCAACTGCTAATTAGCCAATGACAAAGGAACCAATGCTGTCCCAATGGCAGTGCAAGTGTGCGGTGAGTTTTAAGATGGAAAGTGAGTGAACACGTCTGCAGTGGGACCTTTCAGTACAGTGGCTGCTGACTGGTTGGTCTGTTTCTACCCTCAAGCTCAGTATCCCAGCAGCTTGGGACCCATCCTGTAACCTGCAGGACAGCAGTGCTCATCACCGCATCCCTCCCCTGGACCGAATTGTTCCTCTGGTTATGTTCTCAATAACACTCAGTTTAAGTTGGAACTCTGCTAGTCCGCCTATGATGAGCCACGTGTTTCCATTTCAGCCAAAAGAGGAGCTATTCCCATTCAGGTGCATGTTGGTTTTATTTTGGCCTCGTGACTGCCATTCCTTCATATAGTACTAGAGCAAGCCATGATATGCAGATAGACCAGATGGTTATGTTGACAGATTGAGAATTCACTTCCTACTGCTTGAGAGCAGGTGTAAGATGGGGAGTGCCTGTGAGTGTGTGCTTTGTGTGCATGTGTGCACGCCCAGACTGCACCCAGAGTGCTGCTTAAGCACTAGCAATGATTTCAGTAGTATTCAAAAGATCCTACCTTAAGTGTGGAAATATTACACATAAGGTTATAGTGCATAGAAAATAATTTTTAAACATTTAAAAACAAGTCATATTGTTTTGCTATACTTTATGATTCTATGTCAAATTAATTTTTACAATGCACTGTCTCTTAGGTGACTTAGCACATTTGTTAGAGAGGGGTTGCATTTCTGACATATCAGCATGTTCTGCTGGCAAGTATATGTGTATATGTGATGTGAATATGTGTTTATATCCAAGACTAAGGCTGCACATATATAATTAAACTTCTTAAAAAGCTTAACTCTCTAGCAGAAACTTGTGCACATAGTTCCTGTGATTTGTGATGATGAAGTATGTTTGAAAATGAAGGGATAAGACTAATTAGCATATGATGATGCTTAAAATTAAGAGAGACCTGTCCTGTATCCTAAATTCCAATCTTGACCTTAAGCCGAATTCATGGTAAAATTTTTCTTTTATTAATACATTGTGAATTATTGATACACATATGCAGTTTTATCTCTTAATTACATAAAGGTAGTTTTAGCAACCAGCAAACTTGAGATTAAATATGACTGTTAGAGCTTTAAGTATGCTCTGCAGTAACCTGAGGATAGTAACAATATCCTTTTTCTTGAATGTAGTAACAAAATCCGATGCTTAGGACGTAGTAAAAAAAGATGGAAGTTCAAAGGCAGCGCTCTCACAGGAACACGGAGCAAAGTTGGTTGGGAGGAAGCCTTTGAATGGAGGTCAGTTTGTTTATGGCTAAGAGGTTTGACTGTGTTGGTTAGAAAATTTCCCAATGCTATTGGCATGGTTTGCCTGTCTTCCTTCCCACCCTGTGATGAATAGCATTAATTTAAACCTATTTAAGGCGAGTGTGGGAGAAACCACAGCTTTTGTTGTGGTCAGTGCTGTACACAGTAGGACTGGGTTAAGGCCTGGAGCTGCTTCCAGAGGATACAGAACAGCCTGTCGGGTTTTTAAATTTCTCACAGAACAGCCGCTCCTAAATGTCAATATAGGGTGTTGAAACAATACTGAGGATTACAAGGGAAGAAAAAAAAGCAAATATGCTAAAATCTAGTTTTCTACCATTCCTTCAAGTCATTTCTCTACTGTTATTTAGCGGTGAGAACTTAGGTTTAAAATATTATAAATGGTGAACCCTTGTGGGATGGGGGATAAGAGAAGGAAGCCAGGTGGAGGAGGAAAAGTATGTATAAACAGACATGCATTGTTAAGGGAAATGTAAAACCATAGAATGAATTGCAAGTGGATATACTTGGAAGGTGTTTGGGCCTATGCAGCGATTGCAAAGGGTCTCAGACAGGAGGATGTCAAGTGAAAGTTATCGTGCATAATTCTACTTTTTTTCTTCTGTACAATTAATTTGAGACAAAACTGCTACTTGTAGCTTCAAAAAGATTCAGTTCAAAACTTTATAAAGAAGTGTTTTACAAAGACTTCTTCTGGAATTTGGGTTTCCAGTTAGGGACTCTGGGAGTCAGAGCGTGGCAGAGGATGCAGTGGACATGGTTCTGGTGTCTGCTGATTTGCACCACGTAACTTCTAGTGCCCCCCGGCTGGCCACTTCCAGACTCTCACTGATGTAATGGCAACCCACATATTACAGATCCAGATTCCGATGTCTCGGAGCTCGACAGGAGTTTCTCACTTCTACTTAAATAGAAGTGACTCTTCCCCTTTTGTAAACCCCCACACCCCATATTGGAGAACACATTCATTTTTTTGTTATGGTTACTGCTGTGTTTTAGCTAATGGAATTAGTTCTCCCAACACTGTCCTAGTTAAATAAACATGGATTTGGAGGCAAAGAATGATATGTCCGGCAAATGGTAAAGGCAGCAACTCCACAGCAGAAAACAGGCTCGTAGTAGTTCTGTTTGCAAAAGAAGCTACTTAAGACACAATGAAAGAAGCCCTTCCAGTCTAGGTGCCTTGCCACTTTTTGGTCTTCGTTGAGCTGTGTAACACGTTGCGAACATGGCAATGATTAGGACGGCCATGGTGACGATGAATTGAAGTAGAATTACTTGAACATCTCTGAGAAGTTTACGTTGACTTTTACATCATTTTATGTCTTTCAAATGCCTAACCTGGTGGTAGATCTTTGCAACCCACATCAACTGAGAGTACAGATGCAGAGCTTGAAGGAAAGGCACAGATTAGCATGTCTGAGCCACGGCTGGCACTAAACTGAGTTCACCTTATACTTAGCTTGCTCGTTTAAACTTCATTTTATTTTCCCAGTGCTGGGCATCCCCACATTGCTAGGCCAGTGGCCTACCTCAGACTACTCCCTACTCTTTCTTTTCTTTTCCTTCCCTCTTTCTCTTTCCCTTTAACTCTTTCCTCACATTGGTATCCTAAGTAACAGAGCTCAGAAGAGCAGCCTGTAGCAGCTCTTTTGTGACATCCAAGCAGGTCTGCTGATTCAAAAATCATTGTTTAAAAAGCCATCAAAACCCACCTTATACCATCTTCAGAGCTTGTGTTTTTGTAACAGGCTCCATTTAAGCAATGTCACACAGCAAGACTGCCAAAAGCTAAACTTTTTTTGTGAGATAATTCCCTCAACAGTCAAGTCTTAGCCATAGAAGAGACTAAGTTGGTTAGAAGAAAAATGGTCTCTTGTCAGTGTTAGGATCAAAATTCCAGAGTGACTTATTAAGAAATAAGTCACTTTTAGAATGGTGAAGTGAATAAATGCATTTTGAAACAGGTTTAAAATATTTTTTAAAAAAATACAGTTAGGTTAATGAATTCTAGATACTTTCAGATGGCATTGAATAGTAAGCCAAATATTACCTAAAAATTAATTTTTTAACACATTCACATACAATTTTGACATACTTATATATGTACAGGGAATAATATTTTAAACCTGTAATGATTTAATTTTAAAATTAAAAAAATTGTTTTGCTTTGAAATTTGCCTTTGGTTTTATGTCTATAATATAAAAGAAAGTAAAAATCATGTTCCAAAAGAGGAAATTTATTACTTTAATTTTTAAAAATTAAAATAGAAAAATATTAAAACAGAGATGGTTGATTTTAATGCCCTTATTTTAATTTTTGAAATTTATACAAGACTTTTTTTTTTTCAGGCTCAGAGAACACTTTTTTGAGACAGGTTTCTCTGTGTAGTCCTGACTGTCCTGGAACTCACTCTGTAGACCAGGGGATTAAAGGCATGTACTGCCATGCCCAGCCAAGATTAGTTCTTAATGATTGCAGTGTAAAACCTAAAACCCACACAATGTGAATTTTACCACCGTAAATAACATAAAAAGACCCACCACTACAATTTATACCACATTGGTTCTTTGTACATATTAATTCTTCTAAGGTGTATTTAAATCAGCTGCTGACTTGAACCTTTATTAAATAAAACAGAAATATCACTTTTTTTTTTCCTATGAGACAAGGTCTCACTGTGTAGCCCTGACTGGCCTAGAACTTGTTGATTTAGGCAACGCTGAACTCACAGAGATCTGTTTGACTCTGACGCCCAAGTGCTGAGATTAAAAGTGTGTGTCATCATGCCTAGCTTGAAATGTTCTATAAACCAAAAAGTTGATTACTAAGCTGCGTATGGGAAATCAGTCCTGTTATCTCAGCATTATTCAGACTGAGGCAGGAGGATAGCTAGCTTGGGCTTTAGAACTAGATCGTCTCTCAAAAGGTCAAGAAAGAGAGGTGGAGGCTATTTTAAAAATTCTGTGAAACTAAAGCACCTGCCGTATTAGGTGGGTGTTCTTGACGCTGTTGAGTGGCTGACTTTCTTTCGTTCTGCAGTCTTGCTAGCCCAGGACTGGGTAGCACATTACCAGCATGCTGTTGGAGAAGGTATCTACAGTTAGTCATAAGGCTTGTTCTGGATAGGAATATTTGCTAGGGAAAGGTATTTGCCGGCAAGTAACAGGGACAGTAGAATTACAGTGTCAACATTTGCTATCTTTTCAAAATCAGAGGCAAATTTCTCAATATCAGAATTTGAAGCCATCTTGCCTGTGTTGATGTGTGGGTCTCTTTTCCTGCTGGAGGCTTGTACAGTTATGTCTATTTTAATCTTAAAGGGATTACTTACCTAATTTTAAGCTTCTGCACGAAACAGATTATTGTACATACAGGATTCTATGTTGTCACTTTCAAATCTTCTATTGCCCTGCAAAGGAGCTGTCATAAAGGGCCTTAGGGTGACAAACTCTCATCAAGTTTGTTTTATGAAAGTGTTGATTGCAAAAAGAAGTCAGTTTAAAAGAGGGCCATAGACAGGACCGAAGAGTTGAAGTGATCCGGCGCCCTTCTCTATGCTGTTGTGGGTATTCAAAATGAGTGTAGGGTAGGATCCCATCAACGTTTGCTATAGAGTATAAGGTATGGTGTGTCTGCAAGCTTACCTCTGCAGCTCACTCTCGCACCGTTGTGTGGGTTCTGTTATAATAGTACATTAACATTAAATATCCAAATGCCCTTTATGCTGATGCTTTTATTGGTTTAGCTGTTTGGCTTTTTGTTTGTTTGTTTTTGTTTTTGTTTGTTTGTTTTTTATTTTTAGACAAGGTTTCTTTGTGTAGCCCTGGCTGTCCTGGAACTGGCTAGGTAGACTAGGCTAGCCTGGAACTCAGATCTGCCTGCCTCTGCCTCCTGAGTACTAGGATTAAACGCTCGGCCATCATGCCTGTCATGTGCTAGTGCTTTTCATTTCTAATAGTATGTGTTTAAGATTTTTGTCGATGGAAAGTGATGTACTCAGGAGTATGTTTGCAATATTAAGTTATTTAAAATTAAAGTAGGATGAGTAAGGATTCTGGGTGAGAATTTGGCCATAACTTGTTTGCATGAAAAATGCTTGTGTCTTTGTAGGACTGTGACAAGGACCTTTCCGTGGGTGTGTATCATGCAAGATTAGTGAGTTCCTGAAATCGCTGCTGGATTCATTTAGTCGGCCTTCCTTCTCTTTTTGTAAATGGTAGAGAGGTTTTTGTTTTATGTCATAGTTTCCAGTAACTTCCGACAATGGAGCCTGTGTAATGTTGCTGTGCAACACGGTAGCATTGCTATGTGTGTCTGCAAGGGAAGACAATCATTGTGGGGCTTTTATGACCTACCAGTAAGTGACAAGGACTTTTATTAGAATTTAGTCTTATGTACCTTCAAAAATAACTCCCATCACCTTTCTCAGTCAAGAGGTATAGCATTCTGGGCTAGCGAGTAAGCTCAAAGTCTGGCGACCTACGTTAGATCCCTGGAATGCTCATGGATAACTGACTCCACAAAGTTGTCCCCTGACCTCCATACCTGTGCCACAGCAATGTGCTCCCCCATGTCATGCTCACGTACACACACACACACAGACACACACACACACACACACACACACACACACTATAATATCAAATTGAAAACAATTACCATGTTTAATTTTTTATTGAATTATTTTTAATCTTATTAAATTTTTACACTTTTAGAGCATCAATAAAATGAAGTAGGGGTAATAATTTTAAAAATATAACATCTTTCCAAGCCCAAAACACACACACACACACACACACACACACACACACACACACACACGGTTTTTGTGAGAGTTTATTGGGCTGAAATGTTACAGTTAAAGACATGATTGTTCCAAAGATGTATGCCCCTCATCTCAGAAAAGACGAAAAACACCCAAAGTGGATAAATGCCATGCTTTGTACTTCTGCCACCTACATTTTTAAACTACTGTGACTGATTTCTCTAGAAAGGTCAGAGGTTTCAAACAAAAGCTTTGTGATTCTTCAAAGGGAGACATTTTGAGTTTTCCTCTGTGGAGACTGGCTGTGCCTAGCTTTGGCTTCATTTCCAGTTGTGCTTGGGAGGTGACTGGGTGGAGGGTGACAAGTGAGTGCCACATGGTCCTTAGCCAGCTGACTTGTGGGATAGACAGAGGGTAGAGAGCTGGATGAGAGAGAACCAGAGATTCCACGTGGGAGCTCTTACGCACTCACTTAGTTTACAGGCGAACACACAGGCATCTCTTGTTTTGCTGTAGAGCCTTCCTTTTCAGACTCAAAACACGGGGCAGCCAGAGAGGTTTGTGTATTTGGGTACCATACATAGCTTTGTGAAGTTTTATCTATCATGGATATGGGTTTCTTTGATTTTACATGAGCTTGTTTGTCTTAACTCTGTTTCCTTTCTGACTTCCAGTTTGGGAGAATTGTTCCTGTTGTGTGTTGGAGATGTGCTGTTCCTGATGTGCTCAGGAGACTGTGACTGCCCTTGTCAAGCAACAGGGGCAGAACACACTCAAGTCAGACGATCAGGAAAGAATAGAGCCAGCATTTAAGCCAAGTCTCTCAGATCTCATGCTTGTGTTCCTAAGATGCGATATTTATCTAGGATTTTCTTATGTTTTTATCTTACTAGCTTTCCACTTAAACCTTAACATTTGAGATGAAGAATTCTTGTAATCACCTGTATATAGTAGGAAGCAGCCTGAGGAAATTGGCCTCTGTATGATGGTTAGTCGATTGCTCTTCTGTAGCTTCTTTTTATTTCTGAGATGTCGACAACGCATCAAGTTCATGGTAGTACAAAAAACCAAAACTGTTCTCCAGGACTCTCAAGATAATTTCGAAATCCATTGTTTATTTAAATGCTTAAAAATGTAGTAAGAAACCATCCAGAATGTTGTCTGTGTTGGTATTAAATTTGTTTTCTTACCTCGAAGAAAAATCAGAGGCCTGGAACTTTATTTTATAGGCAGAGAACTGAAGCTCTTGCTTCTCAGAAGCTCTGTGATGGAAGATTCTGTGTGAATCAGACAGCAGCTGCATCATGGGGGATGCTCTGGCTGATACAGGCCAGTGAGGTCAGTTTGGCTGCCTCTCTTGACAGATTCTACCATGGCCATTGAGTTATCAAGCATATTTTCAGTTCTTAAGGTCTCTGAATGGTACTAGGTTCCCAAGATAGAAGAACACACCATGCAACGACTCACTTATCTTGGGTGTAATTTCTTCAGATATTAAAATTTCAAGGATTTTGATAATTTTACACTAGGGTCTTCCTAATTAATAGACTGTGTGGACTCTTTAAACATTTGTAGAACCACTTGTTTTAATTTAAAAAAAAATGTGTGTACATGTCTATGTTTGCATGATGGGGATGTGGGGGGAGGGCACATGTCATGGTATGTATATGTATATACCTGTGTGTGTGCGCGTGTGTGTGTGAATGTGTATGTGTGTACGTGCATATGTATGTGTGTGGGGGAAGAGAGAGAGAGAGACAGAGAGACAGTGAGACACGAACTTTGTGGAGTCACTTTGCTCTTTCCATCCTTATGTGGGTTCCAGGGAAGAAACTCAGCTCACCTGGTGTGCCTGGCTAGCACCATTAAGAAGTGAGCTGTCTCACTGGCCCCTGTGTTGCCTTTAAAAAAAAATAAGATGAATGCTGCACATCAAGGGTTGTAATACTTGACTGTATTTCTGTTATGTGTTCAAGATTCTTTTGTATCAGAAATGTCTATGTAAATGTTCAGAAAGAGGAGCCCAAGCTTTCTGTTACTTAGAAGCTGATCGCTATGGTATGTTTTCTCTAGAACAAGCCACTGAACACTGAGACATAGACTTCCTTCCTTCCTTCCTTCCTTCCTTCCTTCCTTCCTTCCTTCCTTCCTTCCTTCC
>JADRCD010195942.1:0-28268 GCA_019843815.1 Montemys delectorum | reverse complement strand
TCCTTCCTTCCTTCCTTCCTTCCTTCCTTCCTTCCTTCCTTCCTTCCATCCTTCCATCCTTCTTTCCTTCCTTAGACATCTTCCTTGTAATGACAAAGTATGAAACAAATAGAGTTACAGAATAGCGAAACAGCGGGAGAACTAGAGTGTAAAACAGAAAGGAAGGGAAGCCTTGGAGAGCAAGCTGTGGGGAATTCATTTGGCAGTTGGTGGTGGTCCCTAAAACACAGCCAGATTTAGGTGGTGCAGCCTCCTACGATCCGAATTCTGCTCCCTCTCTTGAAAGTTAGCAATGGTGAGACCTCCACACTGAAGTGGGTCTGAGGTTGCCAGGGCTCTGGAACTGCTTCACCTTTCCTTTTCATTAAAAGATGGCAGGTGCAGGTTGCATTGCATTTGAACAGAGAGAACCCAGGGCTACTGTGACTGTGTGCCAGTATGGTTATGGGGTGGCTGGAGGGTCTGTCGGAACATGTGTGTAGATAGTGATAAGAAATGGGAGAAAGGTACCAGGTCTCATATATGAAGTAACAAAAGAAGCGCACAAGTCTGCTGGTCCCAATAACATAGGCTGGGGTTTGGTTTTTCTCTATCTTATTTGCTTGTTGTTTAATCTGAAAGTGAAATCTGTTTCTACCACCACCACTGTGTGTGCTTCTTCTCGCTGTACAAATCATAGAAGAAATACTTTGTCCTACAATTAGGTTCAAAACCAGAAAATGCAGCACATAACATTTACAGAATGGCCCAGTATTGTCATAGAAACTTGTCCCGAGCACTGTAAATAAAAATGGGTGGGGATTAGTCTCAGGAACATGTGGGACGTCATGAAACTCAAGACGTAGCTCTTTGTTTAACAGTCAGCAAGAGAAGTGAAGCAAACTTGATACAGTCCATGGGATGTTAGCAGTTCAGGTCCTCCAGGGAAAAGAAAACCACATCGCTTTCGGATTAGATAGCCTACATATACAAATGCCAGAGTGTGCCTGATGATTTTAGAAGTATTTTGTATATCCCTTACTTAAGAGATATCTTATTTCCAAATAATGAAAGTTTTTAAAATTTGAAAATCTGGTTTTGCCCCTAATCTTTAGAATCTTAATCTTGGTCTCTCACCTCACTTGTTTTTGTTTGTTTGTTTTGTTTTGTTTGTAATGCTGGAAAGCATTATAGTTTCATTGTTTGTCTCCTATCTCATCTCACATAGTACCAGTAACATTGAACAATGATAGACAATTTTCCCTAATGTCCTAACATTATCTATTTCTAAATATGTATATTCAAGTTGGAACTGAGCTTGTAATAATGCCATTAACACCACTTCTGGTTTTAGAGTCTTTAGAAGAAAATTGTTTCAGAGTATTATTCTCTTTTGAAAGCTCCGCCCAACATCTGGAAAAAGCATAGCTTGTCTTAGAAATTGGAGTTAATCTCCATCTGCATATTCCCACCAGGATGATATTTCAGTAACCAAAGGATCTTTGATTCTTTGAACTTCGGGAGGGAGGAGTTGGGGTTAGAGAGCATTTTAGGACTTAAGGAACTCAGTGTTGAGGACTGGCTTGGGCAAGATACAAGACCCTCTTTAACGATGCTGTTACTATGTACTCCATTTGTAAGCAGGATAACAGATACAGTATTTAAATACTGCTAACTGGAATTTGACCAATTCAACTGAGTAAGGTGGGTTAAATGATCTTTCAGAGTTAACTATTGAACCCTTGAAATCAGAGAAGGCATATGGGAAAACAGGAATAAAGATTCTGTGTATGGAGCACACAGGGCCTCCCCGCTTTCCTTCCTGCCTGCTATAGGCTTCTACCCAAGAAATTTCAGTTGCAACATATCCATTGCATATTTTTGTTTCTTATGTGCTAGCCCTCTTTTTCCTTGGCCCATGTCGTTAAGACTCAGCTGCGTTCTTATTTCCTCAAGGAAGCATTCTTTTTATCCCAACTTGAGATAAGGGTCCTTTCCAGTGTATCCATGACATCCCCAAGCACTATGTTAATACCCCAGTGTCACATCCTGTATCATGGTACAAGTGTCTTCCAGACTGGGCTGTGCTTTCTTTCTGGGCAGGGACAGGCTTGAGTTGTTCTGGATTCCCCCATGTAGGACAGGATAGGACCTGGCACTGAGTGTGTATACCCCAATATCTTTGTTCAACTAACTGACTAATGATCAAGAGGAGAATTTGCGTGGAACAAAATGAAATTGAAATGCTTATTTTCAGAATTTTAAAAGTAATAAGGATTTAAAAGTAAGTTCAGTGGTGGTGCAGTGCTTGCTCACCAAACATGGGGTTAGAAAGTACTGTAAAAAATAAAAGTAAAAATAAATAAATAAATAAATAAATAATAAATAAATAAATAAAATAGTATTTGGTATCTGGATGAGAATTGTTTCTCTCTACTCATCCATATGAATCCATAGCTGTTTCTTCACCTAAATCCATTATAGCTCAAAGGAGTTATTGATGTGTGAATAATTATAATTCTGAATTTAAAGGTTAGAATTATTTATTAAAAATTATTCAGGCAAATTTTTAAAATTTCTATGATCCTGGTTTCGACTTTGATTTGAGCTTTTTGATTTTGAAAAGATACTGTGTGTGGGATGGAGGAGTGTATGTTGCCGCAGCTCAGCTATGAGGAGAGCTTCTCTTCAGCATCAGGTGTTTACTCCCAACCCACTGTGTGTGAAGTACACTTGACAGGCAGGGGGTGAGAAGAAGACTCTGGGTTACAGAATGTTTAGGGTGTATATTTATTAAAGGATTTATATTTATTTCCCCTTAAATGCTCAGTCAACACTCTCTTGTTGGCATTTAATCATATTTTGTCTTGATCTGCAGGGAAAGGTGTGTCGATCACTTCTTCTCTTTAGTGAGCATTTGCAGGTTCCTGTATTTTGGGATGATATATTTAGTTATCCAAAGTTGGGAGACACCAGAGGCAGCGACAAACAAGTTAAAGGTCACAATCAAGGTGTTGAGTCATATATATATAGGGATGACCTTTGACATTTCCCTGTCTGAAATCTAAAACTTTACTCTCATTAAAACTATTAAAACAATTTCATTAACTCCAAAATGCACAGACATATACAGATCCTCTTCGTTTAATTGAGGACTTGTTGAGTATAGGTAACATAAACTTCTAGAAGGGAAACAGTAACCAACCCAAGATTCTCCAGCACACGCATTCATGATCTCACTCCTTAGTACACTCATATTAAACCCACTACAGAATAGACTTCCCCGGGAAGCATTTCTCTCTGTCTCACTCACCTTTTATTCAAAAGCTCATCCTGCTTTCAGCACAGGACAATGGAAGCATTTTGTCAAAATACTGCCTTTTTATTTTAAAGATAGAGCCTTAGAAATTATGAGGAGCAAAGTTTAGTATATGAAAGTTAAAGTTATTTGAAGACTTTGAGAAATATTTGATCTCAGAAAATTCTAAGACCAGGTTCTAACCCTCCTTCCTTGGTGAACAATCAGTAGACACACAAAATGTGGTGACAAAGAAAGAAGGGAGTGTTTCATCTTAGATTTTAATTTGTCCTTAGAGCTGCGTGGAAGGTCTTATTCCTGGGAGTATATACAACTTAAAGTGTATCTTTTAATTCTATGTTCTTCTGTGAAGTGTGCAATTCAAGTAAAGGGTAGAAGCCACTTGCTTACAAGGTAATAATCTTGAGAAAAACAAAGTATTTGTTTAGGTACAGATTTTCATAAGACAATTTTAAAACTATCTTGAAATGTCAGGGAAAAAAAAAAAGCTCCTAATCAGTCATTGAAGGTAAAAAATATCTTTACTTTTAGTTCTTAAAATTTAGTCAAAATTATGTTTTACACTTAGACTTTTAATTAGGAAACATGCTAACTTGCTTTTATTCCCTCAAGTGTATTGATTGGTGGCATGTTATGTAGTGGAAATGCACCACTGGGGAAAATGGTTCCTTGTCGCTTGGTGTGGCTGACAGAGGCTCGGCCTTCCTTTTGTCTGCAGTTGTTGGCAGGCCTTCTCAGGTGTGAGGAGTGTGCTCAGAGGCACAGGCATCCTGCCTGGTAGACAGTGACTCTGTATTGGCCCCTGTAATGCTTATCAGTGAAATGCTACCTCATCTCCTCATTCCTTCGTTCTCCAGTCTGAGACACTAGGATCACCTTCATTCTGGCCAAGTGTGGATTTACACACTGCACTATTTCTGTGTCTCCATAAACGATGGCTGGCAAATGTAGATCTTTGAGAGGAAGTTCAGCCCTACACTTGTACCGAGCCTATTGTGCTGAAGGTCTGACTGGGTTTGCAATGATAAAGCAGACGACACCTCAAGAGCAAGATTCATTTGATTGCCACATGCTATTCACGTCCTGTTAAGTAAAAACACTTTGAACATGTTTATAGAGTATCACTTCTATAACTAGATCTTTTCTTTGAGATCATATCTCTGTGCTTCCCAGGCGGCCCTGGGAATCCTGGACTTAAGGGATCTTACTGTTGCACCCTCGAGGACAGTTGGGAGTGTGGACACAGGGCATCCCACTGTTAGTATGTATACGGAGGACTATCACCGGGCATGTGTTTTGGGCGATTACTTCATCCCTCTTCTGTCAGACCACAAAACTTTGTTGATTTCTTCCTAACCCCCCATACATAAAAGAAGATATAACATGTATAATGTGTTTTATGTATGTATATACATAAATATAAACACACAGGTAACAAATATACACAGGCTGCCCAACTTTTTTCTGCAAGCCTTGTTCATCTTTTCCTGCCCCCTTCCTGAGGATACAAGTTTATTTTGAACTAAACTGAGGGTGTAAAGTGGGCTATTTAAAGACAAGGTGGATTATGAAGTTTGTATCTGACCTGGCCGAGGTTACAACTTCCATCTTTGTACCCTTGTGGGCACGACAAGCTTTGATTGGATTTGACATATAATTACTTCAGGTCTGTCAAGTAAAAATGAATGAAGATTTTTTTCTAACTTGACTCTTAATATATTCCTTTGAGGAAGAAAAGGATAGAATTACTTAAAACATTCAAAATAGAAATTTGAATCTCAGTGTACATTCTTTAAGTCTTGTTTATGGGAAGTTCCAGGTACACCATTATGACAAATATTTTCATTTTCATATACATTACTAATTTTAGTTCTTATTTACTTGGGGGCATGTAGGTCACAGTACAATGAAGTCCTGTGAACCTGTCCCTGTGCCATCTATTTGTTCACTTCCCCATTTTCCGGTCTCAGCACTCTGAAAAGCCCACCCATTATTCTGAATTTTGCATTTGTAATTGCCTTCTTCTAAAAATAGATGTTCTATTACGTATTTGTATGCTAAATATGTCATTTACGTTTACCCGTTCCAAGTTTTATAAATTAGACAGATATAGATAGGTAGTGTATGCTAACGTCTACACCAGAGTGTCTTTGCTCTCCTCGAAATCGTTTTTAGCATTGATGCCTATGTTGTGGTGCACTGCTGTATAATACTCCATTGTGTAATGGAGCTATAAATTCTTTCCAGTTCCTTAGGATCCATGCCAGTTGTGCCTAGGAGTAGAACTGGTCGGTCACAAGGCAGGTTAATGTTAAGGCTTTTAAAAAGAGTGATATTTTATCATGATAACTAGTTGTACACATTTGTACTCTGCAACAGTAGCAGGGCATCAAAGGCTGTGCTGATCTCTGCATTCTCTCCTATATCCATCTTCATTACATTTTGCTTGTTTCCTAACTAGGGGTATGCAACATGGCTGTCTGTCCTAGCCTGCACTTCTAATTTGACTAATGATAAGACCAAGTTCTTGTATTTGTGGGCACATCTTCCCATCCTTATCTGTGAAGTAAGTGTTCTTACCTTTTGATCACTGTCTGCTTTGCTGTTGGTCTGTCTGTCTGTCTGTCTGTCTGCTGTGCTGTGCAGAAGCCCACTAGCTCTGGGTTCTAACCCTTTCTCTGTGATTGCAAAGACCACCTCACAATGTGTGCCTTGCCTTTTGTTTTCTTCATATTACCTTTGCTGTGCAAAATACCAAAATTTTAATCAAGCGAAGCTTTTGAATCATTTGTATCTTGTTAAAGATGACCTTGGTTCCACACATTTTTATATATCTTTATGTTCATCGTGTTCAAATGTGTATTGCACTGGAGTTTATTTTGTGGGTTGCGTGAGGTAGGACTCGTTCTCGGTTTTTTTTTCCCCTAATGAATAAGCAGTTCATAATGCACCATTTATGAGAGAGTGTTTCTGATGCTCAGATGTCCTTCGATGCCACTCTTGGAGCTTGAATAGCTTCCACATGCATGTAGCATGTCCCCAAGCTATCTACTCTGTCCCGATTACTACTCTGTCCCGATTAATCTGCTTTGTTTTATTGTCAGAGTGCTTCAGTTCTGAGGCTCTTGCACCAAGTCTTGCCCGGTAAGAAAGCAAATCCACATTTCTGCTTTTCACAAATGTCTCGCACTGTCCCCAACCCTCTATGGCTCTAGTATAAGATCATCTGGACAGGTTTCAAGAAAGATCCTATCGGGACTTTGCTCAGATGTAGTTTAACTCTTGGTGAGGGAAACTGACATTAAAAAAAAAAAAAAAGAAGCCTAACAACTATCAGATCCTATCTATTAATATGGTATGCCTTCCTTGTATCTTGGTCTTATATAATTACATTGAATTACTTTTCATCCAGGCCTAGAAACTTTCAGGGATGTGACGTGTGTCACCTGTATTTTCAGATTTATTCCTTGGTTTCTGGTACAGAGCAGCAGTAAAGTTTTGTGGTGATCTAGCTTTGGTTACACACTTTAGCCAGTGTTACTCCTTGTCACTCTTCGCTGTTTTCTCTGTGGATAGCGATACCTCATGAAGTAAGTTGCCATTTTCGTGTCCACCCTTCAGTGTCTGTCCATGTTGACTTGTCTCTCATGCACACAGGCTATGCAGCCTTATCAGTGTGATGCTACACTTTCTACCTGTAAGGGTTAGGACCTTTGATGCTCTCTTTTCTTGACATACCATGTATTTATTTATTTTTTTAAAGCCATGAATAAGACAAATTGATTCTTTACAATTTAAATATTACCTTTACCAACAATATTTTTAATTAGAAAAACAGCACAACCTTACCTGCTTTATTGACTGCACTATTTCTGAGGATGGTAATGTAGAGTCTGTGTGACCGGTAATAAAACCATTTTCCATCAGTGTGTGATGCGGAATGACTATGGTTTGTATTTATTAGTAGAGAGTGACATCTTTAAGAGTATAGTCATCTAACATTTCATAGGAAGGTTCATTTCTCATGGTGGCCATCTTAGGGAGTCAACGGAGAGAGACAGGCTATGCATTTCCTTGACATGCCTTGATACTCTGCTGTATCCCCCAAGCTCTGATGTTTTTTTTTTTTTTAAAAAAATGCTTCACACTTTAAATTTATTTAGCTATTGTATGTGCATGTGTGTGGGCACACGTATGGAAGTCAGGACAGTGTGAGGGAGTCGCTTTATTTCTTTCACCATATGGATTTTGGCTCAAGCCATGAGGCTTGGAGGCCAGCCCCTTTACCCATGGAGCCATCTTGTAAGCCACACTCTCTCGAGTTTTGCTTTGAGGTTCAGTACCACTTTTCACAAGTTAAAATGTCTGGTTTGGATGGATCTTCTTTCTCCCCTCTGTCATGGAATTTTTGTTAAGACTTAAATAGATAATTCCCATCTTGTGAACTGATTGCAGGAGGATGCCTGTTAAAGGTAGAGAGTGATTAAGCAGCTACGGCTTTATTATGCTTTCGCGTTTCATTTAAGTCTGTTCTTAATTGGGTGATTAATACACAAGAAGTTCCTTACCCCCTCCATCTCTACAGATGGCAAGTGGTAGGTCTCAACTGTCATTGTTCACAAAAAAAAAAAAAAAAAGGTTATGGTTCAAAGTCAAAGATTCAGAGATAGCATGCTAATCAATCATAGAAAGTTGTGTCAGAGTGCCCAGCCAGGCAAAAGGCAGGCAGGATGCTAGTATTGACCCAGAAGCTCTCAGGAACATTTGTTAAAAAAAAAAAAATGTTGGTTCTTGATTTTATTTAGAAGAGATTATTTGCTTATTTGAAATGTCTCTTCGAATTTAGTGTCAGACAGACATTTAAGTATGAAAATAACAGCAAATAGGTTTTCTGTGGATAGGTACATCCAGTATGGCTGGGATTTAGTTTTAAAGTGGCATACTACCGAAAGTACCATGTTAATATATTGGGATTAAAAGGAATGCCTTTTAACCATTTTCACATGAAGATAATTCACGCTGGATCACTTCCTTTTCTGGGAGGCAGAATAGAATTATATTCTGATATTGATCCACAGAAGGGATTTGCATTTTATTCATGCTATAAAAGTGCCTTTAATGGAGATATTGTGGTAATTGAATCTATACTGTGTATCGCTATCAAAGTATCTTTTAAATTATTTTATGTTATATGACTTAGTAACTAAATTTAAGTCATGGGAAAGGAGATGACTGTACTATATCTTTTTAGATATAGTGTAGAGCCTTTAATATTCTTAAAGCAAATGGCAGTTAAGGGCATTCTTTAGTTGAAAGAGAAAGAGAAAAAAAAAAAAAAGAAAGGGAAAAAGACCAACTAGCGGAGAGGATTCCATTACACTCAGCACAGTATGAGCTAAGTCAAAGGAGTTTTGTTAATTAAATTCAATTGCTGTCCATTAGACCAGTGCAGAGAGATGCCTCTGCCGGCGCTGACACAGCACAGGTATGCAATTTGGCTAAATGGCCATTTCTAAACCGTAGCACACATTTCTCTACCAGTTCGCTTTTTTAAAAGTGGGAATTTTTAACCTTAAAAAGTCAGGGTAAAGGTGACATTTTTTAATGCAGTGTGTTAAGAACTGCTTAGTTTGTCGACTTAGAAATGTATAGTTCACATGAGTATTAAATGATTTTTTTAAAAATATGCAATATCTGCAGGCAACTATATCAATAAAATGTATATTACATGTATCAGTAGATAATGTTGTGCTTTTAGAAGTTCAGTTGTCTTTTAACCTAAAGTTATTTTATTTGAGTCATAATTACCTCCCCCCTTTTAAAGGCATTGTAGAACTTATAACTACAATCTTTATATGTAATTGAGGGAATAATTATGGGAGGTATAAAAATGAAATTTAGGTGGTGGGTAAGTGAGTCTGCATTTTGGCATAAATCACTACTTTTAGAGGCTTTATATGTCAGTCTGATAAGTTTCTTACTGTAGTGAAATGACAAGAATACCACTCAGGCACTGGCTGAGGCATGGTTTTGACAGCCAGCAAGCTCACAGCCTTGCTGAGTGCACGGATTCCCACTTCCTGCCAAGATCAAAATTGGCAAAACCCACAAAGGATATTAGGGATTGTCACTTTAAGAAGAAATAACACGTTAATGTTCTTGCTATGAAACGTAAAGGAGATTCCTTCATTTACAGTCGGTAGAGATCCGTAGGTGTTTGACCCTCAGTAGAGTTTGATCAGAGTGAACCTGAAAAATGAAATAAGAGTCTCACCAACATTAGTGACAATACTAAGTGCAGTTTCACTTAATAGGACATAACTGTTAACCGTTGTCCTTTGACACAAGAAGGAGTTTTATACAAGCTTTAAGGTGATTTCTCAGACCCCGGACAGATAGCTTTAACTTTGCAGGCTTCAAGAGTGGCACTTGCCTTACTTCCTGATTTTTTTTTTTTAATTTTTCTTGTGTGAGCAGATGAGATTTTTTCTTTTTATACGTTTGCAGATCTCTCCTATGACAACAACTCATTATTGAGAACCTAGTGTGTACCAGGTCTGTATCCAGCACTCAAATGTTGACGTTTCCTCTGACTCAGGAGTTTTTATTTGAATTTAGGCATAAAAAAAAAAAAAAAAAGAAGAAGAAAAAGATTACATTCCATGTTGTGAAAGAGTCAGTCCCGAAACCTGCTTACCCTTTGCTATTTACAGTAAGTACTTTTGAAACAGCTGTAGGCGCTCAAATGAAAGTCGCGATGTGGAGTGGGAATGTGGGAACATTCACTTGAGAAGACCTTGCATTCTCCAGCTTTATAGCCAGCAGAAAAGGAGGTTGTTGTGCATTCTATTAAATACTGCCAGTATGATTAATTTAAAGGGTTACATTTTATTGAACCCTGGTGTAGATGCTCTTTGTCAACCCACATTCACAGCTAGTTAGAGTGTGTGTAGCATTTATCAAAACTTTCTGGAGCCCCTCTCACCTCATTAGCATCTGAATCTCTATTCAGCAGTTAATGTCCGTTACTGCAAGAGTGCTCAATTCTTGTTTTCAATAAGCCAGTTGTAAAATGTCAGACTGTCACTTACAATATAAAAAACCAAAAATGATGGTATTTGTAAAAATGTTATCACCTCATAAAAACAAATTGTAAAGACATGAAAGTGATCTTGCGATGCTGGGCTTTCAGAAGTGAGTTAGTGCAGCTACTTTAAATACCAGTTGTGTAGATTCCCACACTTTGCTTCCAAAGGAGAGGTTTACACAAGCATAATTTAAGTTACAATTACACTAATTAACATCTCATTTGCATAAATTGTTGAAGTCAAAACAACAAGGAATTGTCTAAGAAGCTTAATCCTATTTGTCCAAAATAGAAAGATTTTTTTTTTTTTTAAAAATGTGCTTTAAAAATTGGCAGCTTGGGTATGTTTTTAGTGTGTTGAGCATTGTCCTTTAATAAATGTCTTTCAACTTATACAAATATATTTTTTCTATTTTTTCTACTCCACTCTTTGTAAAATAAAAACCACAATTGGTTCCTAAATCAGTGCTGACAAGATTTAAAATCAAGGTACAGTGTCATTTATAACGAGTAGAGATACTAAATTTCGTGATGCAGGGTGAGTGTGGGTGACTGTGTACAGGGGCAGGTGAAGGGCTGTGTGTGTGTGTGTGTGTGTGTGTATGTGTGTGTGTGTGTGTGTGTGGCTGCATGGGCAGGTGAAAGGCTGTGTGTGTGTGTGCATGCACACACAAGTATCTATGTGCACATTCAAGTATCTGTGTGCAGATGCAGGAGTTTGTGAAGTTCCCTATAGTTATCAATAGCTAATTAACTTTTTAAAAAATTTTCTGTCCCTTTTAGCTTAATGAGGTGTTTTGTAGTTGTCTTTTTGCTGTTGTTGAAGTTAAAGGATATTCTGAAGGTAGTTGCTACTCAGCCTTACATGTGTATGTGAGAGCTCACATCTTTATAACAGAAAATATAATTTTAGGGGCTTGCTTAGAGCCAAATCCAGGGAATTTATATATAGCTATCTATCTATCTATCTATCTATCTATCTATCTATCTATCTATCTACCTACCTACCTATCTATCTATCTATCTATCTATCTATCTATCTATCTATCTATCTATCTACCTATCTCATTCTAAGCCTGGGCTCTACCACTAAGCTACATCCCCAGGACTAAAAAATTTCCTTTCAATGGCTACTCACCTCTCACCTGCAGACAGCTTCTAAGACAGCGATTTAGTGAAGTCAATCTTTTTCAAGACTCAGTTGAAACTGAGAAGGGTGACACAAATCTGCATTCCCAGCACTGAGAAGCTGGAGACAGTTATCTCCAATACAGAGCAAGTTTGAGACCGCCGTGGGCTACCTGAGCCTGTCTCAAAGACAAAGGGGAGAAGACCCGACATTGCGTGCAGTGGATGAAGTTTTCATACTCACTCAGGGAACTGCAGTGCTCACTTTCTAACTCGCTCATTCAGAGTTGCTCGTCTTGCAGGGCAGGTGATGGCTGTGGAGAAGTAAACACTACCTGAAGCATGCAGTGGGCTTTACTGTTAACTCTTTCAGTCATCGTGGTAGAAGAATGAACATACCTTGTCATATATGCGATCTGAAAGTGTCTTTCAGAGACTAAAGAAAGACTTGCTCTTGGATACCACATTTTGGATATTTGATATAATCAGTTTAAAATGGACTTTGTATCCAGACAGGAAACTGCTGTGCATTCACACTGAAGTTACAGTATTCCCAGTGGTTTGTTTATTGGCTGGAAAGTGTGACAAGGCTGGGAGTGAAATCTTCCCTGTAAATTTGTGTGTCTCTTGAAAGCATCTCATTTGTTTAGAGTATATGGTTTACTTATACTATGTAGAACATATAGTTTAATACTTACTTATTAGTCTTGAATAAATATCTTTTATAGTTTGACCTTATACTATATGAATTTTTCTTTTAGTTTTGAAATTATAATACAGTTATATCATACCTTCCTTCTTTTTTCTTCCTCCAAATTCTTCCTCCTTGCTTCTTTTCAAATTAATGGCCTCTTTTATATTAACTGGCATTACAAGAATACATGTATGTGTGTGTGTGTGTGTGTGTGTGTGTGTGTGTGTGTGTATTTCTTGTTTAGCTTATATTAAACTGTTGCCTTGAAATAAATTAGTTAACTTGAAAGCTTATATGAGTGGCAGCTGCAAGTGAACCATTGTTCTAGGTTTGGTTGTGAGCACCATCTTAGATACACACTGTAGTTCCGACTTTATAAAGTGTATATTCTTCTTGTGGATTTGTAAGTACCAAGTAAGAACAGATTTTTATAGAAAGTAGGAAGATTCATGATTAATTGGGGCTAAGGGCTGGCTGGCTAAAGCTGAAGGTGAGTTCAGTTCCTAGACTGGAGCAGTAGTAGCTCAGTTGTAGTTTAAGATGTGCCAGGCCCCAGACACCAAAACAAAATAAAAATACAAGCCCCCACAACAAAGACACAGCACATTTTTGTCTCTTTCTAGTGAGGCTAAACTGCTACATTGCCAAACCTGTTCTTTATTGGAAGCTGGTTTTCTGTCAGTTACTCAAGGAAGTCCTGGACTTCTCCTTTAAAGGCTTATCTTTGATAAGGCTGGGCATGGTGTGCAGAGTCTGCTGTCACTGCTCTTGTGATTGTTCTGACAAAGTCTTCATGAGACTAGAAAGACTGGGATTCAGACAGCAGTGTGGATTGAAATTGGTCATTACATCCAAAGACAAAGTTTGGTACATTGGCCTTTGAAACTACTCACTCCAAACCATCAACAAATATATCATAATCACTCAGCAGAAGTAAGGGGCCATGTTACACACTGATGGGAGAAAAGCAGAGAAAGACAAGAGGCTATTCTTCTCTTCCAGATGCTCATAGCTCTTCTGGGGAGCAGGAAAAACAGTTATGTGCTCTGTTCTATGTAGGTTATGAAGGACTCGCAAGGCCCAGGAGAAGTGAACAGCATTGATTCAAGTTGAGGACTCTATAAAGAAGATGAGAGTACAGTAGAGCCTTTAGGGCTGGCTAAGGACAGGAAAAGATGGAACAGTGAGCTGGGCATTGTAGAAGGCTTGTTGGTTAAAGCTGATGTTAGGTTATGGATTATAGGAGTGTTGGAAAGTAGATGGCCAGGAGAGGCCATGGTGGGGACAAGCAGTGGCTAGAGCATAATGTGCAAACAGTAGAAATGAGGTCTGTACACAGCACACACTGTGAAGCATATGTAATACTTGATTTTGGTCTACATTCATTCAGCAAGCACCCATTGTTTACCCAGTATCAGCCATTGAGTAAGGCTACCTGCAAGTAGATCATGAGCTTCAAGGGCAAAGTTGAAAGGATTTGTCCAGTTGACTCTAACCAAAGAAGTAGAAGGCCCATGTATGGGATGCCGCTGCAGACATGGAGTCTAGCTCAAGTGTACATGTAAATGTTACATTCCTTTAACTTATTCTGAGTGTGAAACATTGGAAGCCTTAAGAAGCGGGTGTGGGCCCTAGCTCTTCCTCCGGGTACCTTCCACATATGCAGCCATATTCTGCCTTCTATGCAGCAGTAGCATGAAGAATTAAGGCCTGTATTCTTAGTCTTGTTCCTGTCAGAAACTTCCCCTTTACTCTTAGGAGTTTAAATCAGAGGTTAATTTTTTCTCATCCTGGGGCCTCGTCAGCTATTAATAAAGCTTAATGAAATAAAAACAAGGCCCAAGTTAGAGATTCCAGAATAGTCTTGGAGTAAGGGAATACTTCATTATCAGAAGATTTATTGTATGGATTTGAGGAAGCCCCTGCTGACAGTGAAAGTAGGACTCTTAGTTAATTAACAGAATACAAATAACCCAGTGCTTCTTCTCTGTTACTGTTGCACTGTATCAGCTATTGCAAAGGTAAGGACTTTTTGTAACTGCAAATATGCAGGCAGCATGGCTATCACACTGTGTGGAGATGACCTTAATGAAGAAAGGGCTGGCTCTGGAACCTTGCCTAGAGGGAACAAGGACTCATGAGCTTGATAAACACTGTCGGTTGTTAAGGCATCTTCTGATAGGTGAGAAGCGGTTTTTGATGGCTTGCATCTTCTCTATGGTCTATTATCTTGTGAGAATGACATTCGTTAAGTTGGTATCTGTGTGCATCCCACCCAAATAAAGAATGTTTCATCAGCAAAGTGAATTGCCATGTAGTTTTCAGACTCTGGAAATAAATTATCAGCGATGGCTGCAGCCAGTGAGGCTGTTTGCTTATCAGATCACTTGAGAGCAGAGTCAAGTGAGTTTCATATATTCTTGGGTCTTGAATTCTCATTTTTGACCTCTGTTCTGAAGCTTTCTAAGCCATGGAATATTGTAAATGAACATTTGTTAAATGGATGACTTAGTTTTCCTTGTTAGGTGAAACCTAATTAAAAATTAAATAATAACCTTGTGTTGGTTTGTAAATTTCTTATTTCTTGCATGTGTGTGTATATTTTGTTAGAACATTCCATTTTTAAAAGCAAGCATTATTTATTTATTTATTTATTTTAATTTTTTTTTAGTGGCAAGAAATTCTTAAAACTGGTGTTTGGTTTTGAGAGTACAATAGGGTAACAAAGCTAGCCTATTGCTGAGAATGGGCCATCTTATGTAGTCCCATGATCTATATTTTCTGTAGTATAATTAGCTTAATTTTTCTTATTCACCCTCTCCAGTTCAACTACACCCATCAGGGCAGTTAACTGAGGCACTGTTCTTTATATTAAACTACGGATTCTTTATAAACTTAATAAATGAATGTCGATTGTCTTAGTAGGCCTTATTCTCTAGTGGACCTCTCGTGAAGCTTGGCAACTCCTTTCCATTAATGATAACAGAGGTTGTAGGTATAGATCCCTCCATAGGAAGGGTAGAGTGAGCCCTGGAGAGAGGCATGTTTGTAATGAGTCACTGGGTTAGGATATGAGATTTGCTTTACTCTTGTGTTGCTATTTTTTTTCCTTCTGCAAGTTTAAGACTGTTCCCTATCCTGATGCATCAATGTCAAGTCTATTAAGAGATCAAGAAGAGAAAAAATATGGATTCATGGGGAGGCATAAGTTTTTATGTTAACAGATGAATAGATACTGTGTTTTCCACATAAATAATATGTTTTATTTTTAATTAACTTTTTGGTGAACATAACAAATATTTTGAGATTATGTTGCATTGATAATGTCATCTTATTAATGATTAATTTTTGTCCTAAGTTTTACTTTATCATTTAGGTATTAAAACTACCAAGTACATGCATTAAGTGACTGCTATATAATATGAGTCTCTGATCCTAGTAGTGAAGCACATAGCAGGGTCCCTATTCTCAATGATCTTGTTATCATATATGTATATATTATCATATATCATATCACGTATCATATATACATATATATAAATATATATCAATGAGTCAGCATTTCATTCTCATCTGGAGACTCATAAAACAATCTGCACGGCTAAAATAACATGATGTTTGTAACTGAGCTTTCATATATGTACACTAAGGAAACTGAAAATTTTGTGTTTTGTCAAAAATGATTCATTAGGTTAGGTTCAAGAAATGGATTCATGATGATATTTGTGCAGTTATGGAGGATATTCAGCCAAAACTTAGTGACCATGTATTAAAGTTATACCTGGTGAGCAGACACTTGTCTTTAGTACCTTTGGATAGAACAGCTACATATCTGACTGCATTCCTTGTGCCATGTTAACTTGGATATTATTTTAAAAATAAAGATTTAAGGGGAAAGCTTGCACATAGAGAAAGTTTGCACATTTCCTGTGTGTTATAGGGTATTCCTATTTCTCAGAGGGAGCCTGATCTCTAGAAACAGCATGTTTGTGTCCTCAAGGAGGAAAAGAACTATTCTGTCTCCATTTTACTCTTTTTAATGGGCCAAATGGCATTTCTTTACTTTAAGTTATGTGGTGTGTTCCCAGTGGTTTGTATTAGGGCTTGTAATATTTATAATTATATGAGCTGACAAGATGGAATTAACTTAATTGAGGAGTTTTGCATAGTGTCTGTACCAACATCCTAATAAAATGATATGAAATTCAATAAGTATTGCCGCGTGGGCCAGCACTCCACTCATGGAGGCTCACTAAACGGGATATATTCTCATGGCACCCCTCCAGAATTTAGAAGAAACACATTTATCTAGGTGATTAGTATTCTTCCTGTCTGCCAGATTTAAGAATTGTTTGGAAATATTGTTAGAATCAAAATCCTGTCTGTTGCTACGCAGAGTTGAGCATTCCAGGCAAACCCTGGCCGGTTTGTCATTCTCATGACCACTGATTTCATGTCTGCCCCGACAGTGACAGTTTTCAGTGACAAACAGTGGCCCGTGCAAGGCAGGGCACTCCTTTTTAGCCCATCTCCACACCATTCCCGAAAACGCTTTGGAAGATATTGTGGAGACACGCGGGGCCTGCATAGTTTGGCCCTTGGAAGTTATTAACAGCTTGTAGTCCAATCCATTTTAAACTGAAAGGGACTCCTCTGCACAGCACTCTTTAATCAGTTCTGCGATTCTAAGCTTAAGAAAGATGAAAACATTTAAGAACATTTGTAGCATAGGGGCTTTTTAAACTCTCAGCTTCCCATATTAAATTTAAAGTGAACATAGTCATGCTTTGCATTTGACAGTATCTAATTAGGGCAGGGTACTATATTTTGTTAGTGATAACCGCTAGCCATAATTCCAGGAACAGCTTTAAAAGTCTAAAATAAATTTGTGATAACTGTATTAGCAAATTCTAAGGTCTTAAATTGACCTCTAGGACATTAGGAAATCAAATTTAAAGCATTGCATTGTCTGTTACTCAATGGAGCGGACTGAGGACAGCGTGTGACTTGTGATCTGCCAGTGATGCAATAGCTTAGTGCTCCAGTGTGAGTTAAGGTTGATCAGATGATCGCCTTTAACTCTGCCCTTCCCGGGGCATTTTGAATGGCTGTTTTCAAGTAACAACCTAGTCCAGTTACTTAGTTGTTTTTAAGAAAGACCCCTTTTAGCTGAGAAAGCACGTACTATCTTCCTTGGACTCTGGTTTAGAAATTACCTACCATGGTCAGCAATGTTTACCCCAAGCCCTTCCTCGAAAACAAGTAAAACTTATATAGAGTAAAATTTATAAACAAGAAGCCAAAAGTATTACACACACACACACACACACACACACACACACACACACACACTACACACTACACACATGTGCACATGCACACATGTGCTTGCATGCACTTCTGCTTTCTCCCCTGGAATTAATTTTCATTGAAAATGAAGACACTTTTCTACTCATCTGGATTCTATTTTTACTTCATTCACAGGAAGTGATGACTATACACTCAACACAAACAGAGTTCACTTTATGGGGTGAAGAATTTTCACTCTGTAAATAGATTTTAAAATGAAAGAACCTTTCTTGCTCATCTTAAATAGCCATGTGAAGGAAACTTACACAGTGACATCACATGCACAGTAGGTTCCATAATGTGCACAGTGGGTACCATGTTACATAGAGTGTACCAAGTTACATTCAACAGTGTGACTGTGTCATCATTATCCCGTCAATCCAAAGAGAAATTCTTAATCTAACCTGTTTGGAAGCCTGAATGTCTTGGATAGTATCTTGGTAAGATGAAATGTTTACCACCTAGACCTTGGAAGTGGCAGAAGTGTGAGTCTGGGTTTCAGAGGTGATGTGGCATAAGTTTGGCTTCTGCTTCCTTCCCATTGTCTCTCAGTTTTAAAGTTATAGAATTTCATTTTCATGAGTGTGTCTCATTGCAGTGGGTTAATATGAAGGTGGAAAGATATTATAAAGGGAGACTGGCACCACCTCCCATCACAAGAAAAAAAAAACTCAAGAAAACAAATAGGTAGCCATAGACTTGGAATCACAGAATATTATGGTTGTAGGGATCTTAAGTTTCATTTAATCCAAATTTTAGTTTCCAAGTCCTAGATAAGTGCTTTGTAATTGTGAATGGACTTTACTCGTGATGTACTTCTAGTTGTTTACGTTAGTAATGAGAATAATCTCTATGGTAGTCTCCCTTTCTTTGGATGTTTGTATGGCGCTTGTTAATCTATTATAAGTAAAAACATGTAAGAGAAAATTGCAATCCAGTATTGTAATCTGAAAGAAAAAGTAATCTGCAATTATTGGATTGATTGTACTTTTGGCAGCAACATTGTTGTATTTTGAAGTTTTTAACCAACTTGAATATGTCCCAGAGTTTACACAGGGTTGTTTATAGTCTCACTAGAGGCAATCTATCTGCTTCTTTGTCCTGGCATTTTATATGGATGTCATGAACTGACATCAAGATAACATTAGTAGCAAGCACTATGGATTTCATTACTCACTCCAAACATGGGAATTGCAAAACATCTTTCTTTAAATATTTTCTCATTGTGGTGCAACTGTGGAGGGCCAAATTCCAGCTTAAATAAAGTTTCAACCTAACCAGTTGGTAGGACTGGTGACCCTAGTAGAACTCTTTCTAGGTTTGGGCTGTGTTTTGACTGCTTCAAATGAGCCCCTCACTTTTCTCTATTCAGTGTGTGTGTATGAGACATGGAACATTCTCATTTCCCCCCATCTCTTTTTTGAGCCATCTCTGGGAGACTCTGTGCTACTCAGCATTTTCTTGCTGATGATAATCTTCTTATATGATATCCTATCAGCACAATCCCTTTAAGGAATTATCTTTCTGTTTTGTTCAGTCCTTTCATTCTGGTTTCTAAATGTTTGTTCTTTTCTCTTAAATAATTTTCCTAATGGAGACTGCATATGGTTATGAGGTCAAAGTCAGTCCGTAGTCAAGGCCAGAAGCCTCTGCTGTGGAACTGGTTTTAACACAAGCTACTCCATTGGCAGCAACTGCTCTGTGGGCAGCTTTATGTAGTAATGCAGAGGCTAGGAAGACACGTTCACTGTGGTTTCTTTGGTTTCTATAGTACACATTGAAATAGTAGGGTTTGGGGGGCTTATTTGAGAGAATTTGCCGATTACTCAACTATAGGTGAAAGAATCTCAAGTTTGCTCATTTTGGCATAATTTTAAGACAAACGTGTTAGTGTTGGATCTGGGCCTGTGATGGGTAAATGAGTGTTTCGGTGAAATGACATAAGTCTGTGTAATTCGGAGGGTAATGATGCCTTAGAACAAGAAAAAAATCTGGAGCCATGGAAAGACTCCATATTCTAGCTGAATGCATGCTTCCTCTTGTGCCTACGAAAAATGAAATTAAATCTTTATTTATGTGCATCTACTTGAGCAACACTATATGGGCTTAATTTATCATATATTTCAGAACTAGCGGTATTAACCTTAACCTCTTTACTCACATTGCATATGATATTTAATCCATCATCTTTGTTTTAAACAAACAATACACAAGCTGTTACTGGCATTGGTGTTAAGCTGATGGCCCATCTGGAGAGCAAGAATATAGATCATGAACATAAGAGAATTGAAATTGCATACGAGGGTGGATTTGCATGTGTAAAACCTTTCTGTTTTACCATCCCCCCTTTTAAAATCAGATTATTTCATACTAGGTGAAACAGCTCTCTTTTTCTTCAGTCTAACCGAAGTGTTCTCTTGGAGAGAGAGTCTTTTCAGTGTGACAGGAAGAACAATTGGGTTTTGAATGACAATTAAATAATGGGCCACTAAGGTTTTTGTTGTTATTGTTGATATTATTTTTTGCTGTGGTAGTCAGTGTAGCAGGGCAGAGACAGCACAGGGGAAGGATTTAGGTCTTAGTCTCTGCCATGTGGTTTAGATCCTTGGCTGTCAGTATCCTTGAGCTACTATTTTATGGGGGCAAATGTGAGAATTTTCATAGGCCAAGCATTTAGTTAGGCCTTGTAAGGTGAACAGGCTCTGTCCTGTGCTCATGACCTCTTCGAGGTCTTGCTGTGCTGAAGCATGATTAGTGAACACTGGAGTGTTGTGTATGAGCTCTGGCCCCACAAAGGAAAGACACCTTGCTTGTGTTTTGAAAAGACAGGACAATTTGTGGTATAAATCCTTCCTAAGGATTTTCTATTTTGACAGGCAGAGGAACAGGCATCCCAAGTATTTGAATGGTGAGAGATTCAGAACAAACTGTCAACAAAGGCCTTCCCAGTTCCACAATTCTAGCACCATCTATATAGAATTCTTTGAATAGCTTTCCACTGATGACTTACTTTCTGAAACATGTTTATTGTCATGGTTGAAAGAAAATAACAATGAAAGAAACACTGATTATGTCTAGTGATAAAATTGAGGCCGGATGGGAGTTTTCTTCTCAGTAATTGTTGCCTTATTTAAGCAATCAGCTTGCTTCTCAGGTGGCAATAAATAAATAAATAAATAAATAAATAAATAAATAAATAACATTGAGAGACCACTTTCCCTGTTGGCTGCAGGGTCCCCTGCTTCTTGGCCTTCCTCCACTGTAACAGATCAGGTAGAGGCACTTGAAGAAGGCTGTATGCTTCTGGACTTACAGGAGGGACCAGCAGCAAAGCCTAGAAGCTGGGACAGTGGTGTCTACCCACTGTCTGCATCCCACCACTGCAGGAGAATTATACTGTTCATTTAATGCTCTTATATTTGTAGTTGAGTAATGATGATCCCCTGACAGAGGGAGTTTCTCTTTTAAACAATCCCCACTAAATAATCTGTATACATCCATGGGTTGGAAATCAGGCTTGGATGTCTCCATTTTTTTGTTGTTTATGAATGGCCAATAATATATTCGAATGTGACATTTGAGCCGGCATTCTTTTTGGCCCAAGATGACAGTAGCTGCTGCTGTGCTGTGTTCAGAAGGAAAGTCACCGCAGCCCTTTGCTTTTGTTCTAGTTAGTAGTTATGTTTTTCTCTCTTTGCTTCTCATTTAGACCTTATGGTATTTCCTAACCCTTAGACTGTTTTGAAAGGCTTTGATTAGAATATGCTGATAAAAGAATTTGATAACCAAGTTTGGAACCAACAAAGCTATCTACAGAAGACTGAATGGTTTGGCAGCCTAACAAATTCTATTCAGAGCACACAAAGAGATCCTGGAACATTTTATAGGGACTTGTGTTGAGGGAATGGTATGAACTCAGGTTACCTGAAGAATATGACCGTCATATGGAAACATTTACGTGATTATGGAAATTTCTGTGAAATGCAGTGAAATAAGATAATAAGATATAATGTCCAAGAAGAGAAGAATGAGTACTCATTTTGATTTTCAAGTGGTTGACAGGGATGGGAGTTGCATGGGAATAGATCACATTCTGCTCTATGCATCCACACTCCCAAGAAGATACCAGTTATTCACTGTCTTGCTGACCCAAGCCCAGACTCAACCACATTCCTTTGTGAGAGCTTGTGTAATACCCTCCTAGCCTAGAGGAATTTGAAGGTGGTAGGGAGCCAGGATGGAGGTGCCATCGTGTTGGGTACCTAATCTCTGCCAGGCACTCCATTGCTGTCTCATTTGACTCATGTGTGTTTCCTAAACTCCAGTTAACAGATGAGGAAACTGAGTTATATGAACACAAGAGACTTGCTTTGGATCATGTTTCTAGCTCAAGGGAAAACTGAAATCGAAAGGTAGATCCAGCTTCACGGTACACTGTGCCACCTCCCAGGTTGAAGGGGGCTCTCTCTCTCCCTGACAGAGTGGCTTCCTTTGTCTTGATTCTGCAGATTGTTTTGAAATGCTGCCTGTTATTGAGCTGAACTTTGCCTCCATTATCGTCTCTTGGTCCAGATTTGGCCTCAGGAGGATGAGGGATTCAGTAGACCACTCTTTTCCGATGTGGGTAGTTTCCCCCTTTTATGTAGTTGGTTTTCCTTAAAAGTATAAGACAAACATGCCAATGACATACATGCAATCAAACATACTTTCTTGACTACAGTTCACCCTTTGGCATATAGGATTCGTTTTGAATCTTAGAGGACCGGGCTCAGAAAACACAAGTGTTAGACAACCCAGGATCCCCTCCCTCCCATTCCATCCAGATGGCTCTGAAGCCAATTATCTGTTCTTTTCATGGTGGCAACCAGTAAAAAGCAGGGAATAAGGCAAACAGAATAGGTTAGCTTGTGATCTACATACTAGTTTCTGATTTTACATGCAGTATTTAGCCTACCTGTGCAATTTTATGAAAAGAGGGTCAGTGACTATTGTCAAGTTCTCTCCTAAACATTTAAGAAGTACTAAGTATACCCTTCAGATTCAATTAATTAACCTCTGTGGGGAAGTCTTCCAAACAGCCATTAATCCATGTGACTTGTCCTTCTCTGGACCCTGTTATTTTGTCCATAAGACATGGTAAATGGCCTTCTAAGATGCCTGACTGAAATTAAAGTTTCTAAATTTTTTTATATTCTTTTGACATCCTTGGCCCTTACAAAAGAATATGTATGCCATTACAATTGAAAGAGACTCAGTATCCTCAAGGAGGAAGTAAGCTTTTTAAAAAAGAGTATTTTTTTTAAAAGATAAACTAAAATTACAGATATAAGAGAGATCATTTTCTTTTTCTTTTAGGGGGGTAAATAAATTCTCAAGGAGGAAGTAAGCCTTTTCAAAAGAATATTTTAAAAAATAAAAGCTAAAATTATAGATGTAAAAGAGATCATTTTCTTTTACTTTATTTTTCTTGGGGGGGAGTGGGTTAAACAATAAGTCCAAGTTTTGTTCGTCAAAACCTCACCCTTTCATCTTCAGGGACTTGTTACAAAATGGGGCTATTGAGACCTCTCCTTGCACACCCAGCAATGACCTGATCTAGGAGGCCTTAGCTTCCTTTCAAGGGCAGGAGTCCTGGCAAGGCTCAACTCCCTCGCCCTGAGCTCAGTGACCGCCAAGTCCTACACTTTAAAAGTCTGTTGACTTCAGTTGAATGAAGTGATTTGCAGGAAACTGCATGTTATTTAGTGTTTCAACTTTCCCTTTGCCTCCATTTGGGGTGAAGGGTTTAAAAATACTGTCATACTGAGCAATTAATAAACTTAGTAGGTTCTGGTAAAGAGGACCAAGGACCAGTGCGAGATGTGACCCACAGGCAGACAGAACTGCCTAGTCAAAGAAGATGAGCTTTATTATGTGTGAAATGAGCCAGAGTGTTCTTACAGTCCATTCTCTCACATGCTTTGGAGGGTGGGCACTGTCCTTCACACGATGGGAACCAGTGTATTTTAAACATACAAAGAGAATATTTGAATCTGACACTGTAGAGAGGTCAGTTTATGCAACTCCATTCTCCAGGGATGAGGTGCTTATGTGACTTTCATGAGGTCACCCACCAGGAACAGTATGTGCATGTACCTTTGCCCTTCCCAATAACTGGCGAGGCTTACCATTTATTTGTTTGTTAGTTTGTTTGCTCTCATTAAACAGCTAGATCACATAAAGTACCCAGTTGTCCTGGGATTATTTTGTTATATGTGCATCAACCATCATTTTACAGAATAACTCGACCTAAATCACAAAACTTGACTGCATAAGATAGTTTCCACACACATCAAATCTGCATTGACAGCAGTCATGGTTTCAAACCAGAAGTTGACAATTCTTTGTTATAGGTCTCATTAGGGATATGCTAAAAACTTTGGATAAAACCAGAGAATTTAGGAGGCCTGTGGTTTCTTAGAAACAGTTGTACCTTCCTACAGTTGCCCCTTAGTAAGCTCTCTTAGAGTTAGAATCCTAACTTAATAAGGGTGTTAGCCCAATGTGATGGTTCTCGTATTGGCATGACAATATATCCTCGACTTTAAAAAAATAGTTTTTCCCCCCAAAATAGACAAAGCCTTTACTTCAAATGTGAGAATCCTGTCTCACTGTTCTAGACTTCTACAGAACCTTCCTTTGCTCCCAGAATGACTAACTCAGAAACTGCTTCTACTTTGTACTAAGACGACTTGAAGTTGTGGAGGCAGGAAAAAGAGAAGTGACCACCTCCTTTCCCGTCTGGCTTATGCTGATGTTTAATTTCAGGCTGCTGATGAAATCAGAAAGACTCATGTTCTGACACTGTCAGAAGTGGCAAGTGAACAATGAAGACAGATGCTATCTTGCTGTCTCTGAGTGATGGACAATATGACATACCCATTTCACTACAACTTCAAGATCTTCTGTAACCTTTTAAAAGAAAATAGCAGAAGTTGCTACTTGTACCCAAGGGATGAGAAAGTTAATGAATAGGAAGACAGAATTTACTTAGGGAAACAGTAGAATTAAGCTCTGGACAAAGCATGCATCAATGATGCGTAGCATCTTTCTTAATTGGGTCTTAACAGGTTTCTGACTCATGTGGCAATGAGAGTGGAAGTGGGTCATACTACACCATGCCAGAGGCATATCCTGCAGCTGTGAGAACTCTTCTTACCTATTTGAGCATGGGCACCTGAATTTCTGGGGACTGGCTTCTGTAGCTTAATTTAAGTTTCACATACACTTTAGTGGTTAAACTGGAGACTCAGAGAGTTTGTTTCCATTAAGAAAATGAATCTTTTATGTGGACCAAGGTCAGGTTAGTTAATTTGTTTGCTTTTATTGGAATAACTTTTCTCATTCCAATTCATCACTTAATTTTAAGTGGCTCTACTAAAATACCCATTAAAGTCCCTTACATTGCTTACAGACTAGGACTCTGACAGGTTCATGAGACTCCCTCCCTGCCAAATCTCAAGCCATGAAAGGTACTTTTTCTGGTCATCAAATTATTCTTTCGTACATAATTTCCCTATAGTTGGGCAACTTTTTATTTTAGACTACCATTTTGAATTCTAATTGGAAAGAGATCAAATGAAGATTTCACAGAAAAGACTAATTAAAATATAAAACTGGAGACTGGAGAGATGACTTGGTCATTAAGAATGCTGCCTGCTCTTCCAGAGGACCCATGTTCAGTTCTCATTACCCATGTAGGATGGGTCAGAACCACCTGTAACTCTAGCTCTAGGGAACTTAACACCCATTTCTGGCTTCTATGAGCACCAAGACACATGTAGCTACACACACACATAAATAAGAATAAAATTAAAAAATATATTTGAAAAATATAATATATATGATATATATATCAGATAAAATATGTAATATATATGCATATATATGTGTGTATATATATGCCAGATGGTAGCAAAACATTTCATTCTAAAAACAAACAAACAAACAAACAAAAAGCCCATGACCTTCTTTCTATTCTGCTCACTTCACTCTTTTCCTCACTCAGGAATCTTCTAGCAAATGAATGTTAATCCTGCTAGTAGAGTAACTAAGTGTGATGCTATTGCTCTAATTAGTGGTGACAAAAGATCAATTAATGTTATAATTAAAAACAGTGTCTAGATAAGTTGTTTGTGATGAACAAATGCGACAATTACTTTGTTCATTGACAGGGATGTGCTGAATTTCCTCTGTAGGCTTCAAGCTGATGTATTTTATTGTTGTATACATTTAACTGTGGGCAGTGGGAGCAAGGCAAGCATATTAGGGAAGGACTAGAGCCCCTAATGTCTAAGTTGGAGCCATATTTTACCATCCTTGACACCTGTCCTTGGTCTATGATGCTATATCAGCAACTTGTACTCAGTGGGTCTGGAGCCTCAGGCTTTTAATATTTTATCACTAAATGCTTAAGTGTTTATGCTGCAAAAAGAAAAGGAAAAAAATATTCCCACTCAGACTCTCAGATCACATGACTAGGCCTATGTGGTAACCATACCATTGATGAGTTTGGTTCCATTTGTGATGATAGTTTTTAAACTGACAGCACATAATAGTATGTGGTTTCTTTTCAGATCTGGTTGGGCCCTCTTCTGATACAGAGCAAGCTGTTTTCATCCTCTGGATCTTGGAAACACTCTGCAACTGTTAGAGGAGTAACCAAATCTCTTTCCTGAGTAGTTGCCAAGCAGATGTAGATTTGTAGAGGGTGCCCAGAAACTAACTTCTGCAGCTGATATCAGGTGACCTTTTCCTCCATTTGGCTTTACTAGCAAGCTTTAAGTAGCAGAAGAACATAATTTTGTATCAGAGAATCATCCACCATCTTGTACACTTTTTTAAAAAAATCAGATAAGATAGGCCTATTGATAGAAATGAAGTAAATCTAATTTTTCCTTTCAGAATAGCAGTGAAGACATGTCCTGCATTGGGTATATGATTTTAGACAGAAGAGGAAGAAAGAAAGAAAGAGAGAGAGAGAGAGAGAGAGAGAGAGAGAGAGAGAGAGAGAGAGAAAGGAAGGGAAAGAAAGGAAGAGAAAGAGAGAAAGGGAGAAAGAAAGAGAGGAAGAAAGAAAGAGAGAGAGAAAGAAGGAAAGAAAGAACTCTGAGAAGTTTAGTACTAGAGGCCAAATAAAGTCCCTGCTACTATTAATAACAGCTCACTTCTCTATTCCATCCCATAAATGGATCATGCTGTAGGTATTCATCCACCTGAGCAGAATTTGGTTTAATTTTGCATTATTAATTCACTGTTTCTCTCTATGATAGTAAGGTTGGAAATGAAGAATTACCAATAATGCCAAGCCCACTAATGCATCAGTAAAGAACACCTTTTGTATCCGACTCAAAGTAAGGGTGGTGTGGAGCAAACCTTGGGAACCTGGGTAGCTGCTGAGATCTTGTGCCTGGGGGAAGGTAGTGTGTTTGTGGATGAGGTGGAAGCTCATAAATTCACTGATTTGATTGTGTGGCTGCCTAAAAAGACAACCAGTGCTGGGCAGTGGTGTCGCACTCCTTTAATCCCAGCATTTGGGAGGCAGAGGCAGGCGGATTACTTTAGTTCGAGGCCAGCCTGGTCTACAGAGTGAGTTCCAGGACAGCCAGGGCTACACAGAGAAACCCTGTCTCCAAAAACCCAAAAAGTAAAAAAAACACTTTTAGATACAGGAGTTAAAAACTTGCAACAAATGAGATACTAGAGGATTACTGAAGTTCAGAGCTCGGTGGAGTGGGCATGGGGTAGATGTCAGGTTTTCCTACACAATAGTGAGTCTTTTGTTTCAGAGTTTATACTCTTGGCAGGCAACTCCTTACCACTGCGTTGATTTCCTGTGGATCTTTCATTCAGCAACAGAACTAGAGATGGGGGCAGACTTTGCTCTCCCTCTCAGGCTTTCAGGACTGTCCTTTGTGTAGATGGAGAAGAAAGAGGAAAAAAAAAGAAGCCTTTTTTCCCCCAAGCAAGATGCCCATGCGTACACTTGAGGACCCCGTATATGCTGATGTGGCCCTTACCAGCCCTTTTCTGAACTTTGAATTTGTCCTTGTAGAGATGTTTGCAGCCATCTCATCCCCCTCAGCAGACAAACTCCTGTGCAACTTGAAAAGATGTTTCTCAGGTGTTTTCCTAGATTGTTTTAAAAGGCTAGTACAGGGAGGGATAGAAAGGAAGTAGTGTGAGCATATCTGGTATTTATTTGTTCTATGTTGGCCTTGTAAGTGTAATTCTTAGAATTTAATAAATATGTGTATGTCATCTTAATATTAAAGGACTCTCAAACTGGTGTCAAAGAGTGTATGAAAAGCCATGTATATGAGAAACTGTCCTTATTCTAAGTACACGCATGTGCACACTAGCATGAGGAAGGGACCTCACTGGTCTTGTTAGGTTGTTTTTCTCATGTCAAGAACAGTGCCTGGCATATAACAGCTACTCAATAAATATTTGCTCCTTGGAAACAATGATTATAAACAGACACCATCATATAATGGCAAGTGCATTAAGCTAGCATTCGGGAGATCTGGAGTCAGCTTCTATCTAGCACGGCTACTAATAAGTATTTGAGTTGCTGGAGTTATTCTGTTTATTTAAGAAAATATTTGTTTGTTTATTTATACTTATTTTTTGGCTTCTCTCTCTCTCTCTCTCTCTCTCTCTCCCTCCCCCCC